>CAAKHD010013185.1:120403-133685 GCA_901007705.1 Fistularia tabacaria | reverse complement strand
CCCCTGGGGGGCGGGGTCAAAAAACGAAGCCCCGCCAGAGTTCCGTCCGCCCCCCCCCCCCCCCCCGGCGGCGACGAGAAGCGCGTCTCACACCGCGATGAATCAAGCAGCCAAAGTTGATTGTTGCGTCGCTTCTACGTCCAAACTAGTAAACAGTTTAAGCACTGTCGCATTTTTATGCTCACTTTGACGACACATGAATAACAAACGCTTCTACGGCGGTGGCATCGTCGCGTCAAGGGCGACCACCCGCACCGTCGGGGGAGGGAGGTGAAGTCGATGTGGGAGGAGGACGCCATTGCTGCAGCTGCAGCTGGCCGTATGAGATTCGGCTAAGGGGGTGGGGGGTGACAGGCGTACCGAGGTGCAAGATACCGAAGGGTTTGTCGATAATGTTAAGCCGAATCTCTCCGTGGCTGAGACGTCTTGCGGAAACCGACGAGTAAAATGGACAAGTCGGCTCGGCGGAGGAGAAAATGTGGAGGCGCATCGTCGGTCCAAATCAGGTAACGTGAGAGGGGGTGAGCGCCGGAGCCCGCGGGACAATGGGAGAAAGTAGCCCGACAAAGTTAGGCTAACTAGCTAAATCAACGCTTTATAGCTGCAGTGGCTGCTTGCGAGCTAGAAGTAATGTTAGTCGAATTTTTGCATCAGCGAGTTTCAAAGGTTTACATGTAGTTTTGATTTGACAAGAAAAAGATATTTACGTCGTAAATGAAACCTCGCCATTGTTTCCCCTTTATTTATTTTTTTTTCGATTCGCTCGGTTCAATTAAAAACCTCAGGGAGAGGATCACCGAAAAACCGTTCTCTTCTATAAAATACAACCAACGGAGTTTGTCCGAAGATAAGTAAACTTTCCCCTCCCAGGAAAAATGTTAAGCCAGCGACTTAGGAACTTAAATAATCGTTTTAATTCTCCCCGAATGTTCCTAGTTATTCTGTTCATTCTTACCATGTAGAGATTTATACTACCTGATTATTACTGGCTCTAATCCTTGAATTTGAAAATCACGCGACAGTGATTTTTTTTTAATTTTAATTTACTTAGAAATTTTGGCTATGCAGAAATGCAGGTGTTTATCAAATTATATTTATCTGTACAAACTTACATGCATATGCAGAACAGCTGTCTCTGCTGTCAATGTCGCAAAAGTCAGTTTTGCAACATCCCTCATCGCTGTACAACAAAAGAAATTGCACGGGATGTCGTGGGCAATTCTGTATTGAGGTGCTTTTATTGTAAATGTAAATGTTACTTTGCAAGACGTGGTCTTTTTATATATCCTTTTATATTTTTGTGTTCTATTATATATACTGTACATAGTCTTTGTTTATCTGATTGATATCCTTTTTTGCCTATTCTTTCTACTATTGATATTTGCAAACTTTTCTGCTGCTCTGACAATTGAATTTTCCTGCTGTGGGATCAATAAAGTCTATCTTGTCTTATCTTATCCTATCTTATCTTATCTTAAGTCCTACGGACACAAGTGCCTATGAGATGAAGTGGGCAAGTTGTGTCTATTTAACTGTTGTTTATTTACTGAATTGATATTTGTGATATTTGGACACCGCTTTTACTAGCTGGAGGTCACATTTTATCTTCTAAATATTCATCAGGAGTGGATTAGCTCCATCAAAAGTCACTATCAATGTTTCTCAAAGATAGATACAAGGGAACACTTGTGGTCTACGATTTCCTTTACATCTTTCAAAAATGTTTGCAGTTTCATAGAAAAAAATCAATAGGTGTGTTAACGTAATATCTTACGGTCCCATTGTTGCACATTATTCAGTTAATTGATTCTGTCTTCTTCCTCTTCATCAGTCTCCTGCCATTCCATCACCTGTCAAGAAACCCAGTCTCTCACCATGAACACCAGTAGGAACTGCACCCGGCTCGGCAATGGTGCGGGTCTGGCAGCCCTGGAGTCGGTCTCCATCGTGACCATTACGCTCCTCGCCTGCCTGGGGAACTTGTTGATTGTGGTCACCCTCTATCGCAGGCCTTATCTGCTCACTCCCAGCAACAAGTTTGTCTTCAGCCTGACTTTGTCCAATCTGTTGCTGTCCATGCTGGTGCTTCCGTTTGTGGCTGTAAGTTCTGTTAAGACAGAGTGGGTGTTTGGGGTGGTGTGGTGCAACTTCACCGCCCTGCTCTACCTTCTCATCAGCTCAGCCAGCATGCTCACTCTAGGAGCCATTGCCATTGACAGGTAAGGCCACAGTGACAGCACTTGATCAGTGATACCACGTTGACCCCAATGTTTACTTTCTTGCAGAAAATTAAATGAGACTGAGACCCCTCCTCTGTCTGTTGGATATAGTATTGCGATCGCTTGTCTCATCAATACTAAAAAACAAGCAAAGGGTAAAAATACTTAAGAACTAACGTGTTTTTTTGTTGTTACTGGACTACAGGTTTTATAGAATCTACTCTAAAGGGAAAGAACAAAGCAAAAGTAAGGAATGTACAGCTGAATGGAAAATTGCTGTCATAAGCAAAAAAAAATTTGCTCAGAATGAGCACAGTAATTCTTGTCATCTTTGTTGTTCTCAGAGAAAGACACAGCCACAGTCTGATCATTAAAACCGTGTTTATGACTAAAAAGTAACAATGAACACTTCAATTTGATGTTTCCCAAATTGCTCTGTACCGTGACACCATAAATAAATCTCTTGTCATTTTTGCACTTCACAGGTTCTTAGAATGAAAGGGATTTTTAAAGATCTGCTCCGATGTTACAGTCAGATGGTTGTGACTTTCCGTGTCTCTCCAATCTTGTTTAGCAAAGCAAACAGGCTGCTGGCTTTAATTTCATCCAGCTCACAGTGAGATCAATTGAAATGATCACCCAAAATTTCTAGCAATAGTTTTTTTTTAATGGTAAATGGCTATAGATTGAGGCAAAGTTGTTACCAAAACCTTTCAAAGTTATCATGAGCAAAGGACCGGAGAGTAAAAGTGCTAATTGTCCTTTGCATCTGGTCGCGGTTGTATGCTGCATTCTTTAGTGATGTATGAGAGACATGAAATTGCTGAATGTTTGACCCTTTTAACTAAATGAAATTATCTTCATCGTAATTTAATTTGTCATGAACCAGGAAAAGTGTCTGACAGTGACATCACTGTTCTTACAATGGGTGCCCACTGTTTGTCGTCAATGGCGCTCATTCTGTTTTCTATTGCGCAAAATTAAGGACTGCTGGTGCATCACTTGTACAAATTTTCCAATATATGATTATCTATGCTTATAGATTGTCTGTGCTTTCTGTACAGTGCAAGGTACTGTCCATTCTATCTGGGTCATGGTTAGAGGTCCCATGAAAGGGAAAATCCATCTTAATTCTGTGTCCCAAATCCCAAGTTTTACATCGTCTGTAAAGCAGCTTAAAATGTCCAGTCACCACTGCTGGGCAGGACCAGTGAACTGAAGGGGGTTGTCGCTCTGTTCTGTTGTCGGACTGGTTGCTCGCCAATAAGTATACACCACAGAGCTCCTCCTTTGATTTGTATAGACATTTACCTGTTGGGGAAAAATCACTCTGTCTTTCATACGTTAAATGTTCTCACCAAAGATTAATATCAATGTCGTACACTGATTCATGTTTAAAAGAGCTTCATCTCTGTAATTTTTTCTCAGTGAATGTGAAAAAGCATTTCCTGAAAATTGGCAAAAAATCAGGAAAGTGTTTCTCATTCTATGAAGTTTAGTTTCAAACCACTGTTCAGTGAAGCTGCATCAAGTTAGCTGCTGTCAGAAGCTTTTGTCACGTCAAATTTTATTTATATTGCACCCTATCACAACAGCGTTGTCATATGACACTTTACTGTAAATTCATTATATCACTCATTATGTTTTGTCCTTTTACATGACAACAGATACTATGCAGTGCTTTACCCAATGATTTACCCGATGAAGATCACAGGGAACCGGGCAGTCGTGGTCATTGCCTACATGTGGCTGCACTCTCTGGTTGGCTGCCTGCCTCCTCTGTTCGGCTGGTCCTCCTTTGAGTTTGACTGCTTCAAGTGGACCTGCGTTGCCTCTTGGCACAGGGAGCCAAGCTACACAGCCTTCTGGATTGCTTGGTGCATCCTCCCCCCATTCTTTGTCATGCTCGCCTGTTACGGTGTCATTTTCCGGGTTGCCCGAGTGAAAGCAAGGAAGGTGCACTGTGGGACGGTTGTGGTGGCCCAGGACGACTCCAGTGTGGCCCAGAGGAATGGACGCAAAAACTCAAGCACCTCCACTTCCTCTAATGGAAGCCGGCGTAGCCTGGTGTATGCAGGGAGTCAATGTAAAGCTTTTGTCACAATCCTGGTCGTGATTGGGACTTTTCTGATGACCTGGGGACCATACGTTGGGGTGGTGTGTACTGAGGCCTTGTTTGGACAACGGAGTGTCTCTCATGGGCTGGAGACGCTGGTGGCCTGGCTGTCCTTTTGCAGTGCAGTGTGTCATCCACTGATCTACGGTCTGTGGAATAAGACTGTGAGGAAGGAGCTTTTGGGGATGTGCTTTGGAGACCGATACTACAGAGAGTCATTCGCGACACGTCACAGGACGTCCCGCCTCTTCAGTATCTCCAACAGAATCACAGGTGGGAGAAAAGCAGCCCATTCACAGGAAGTTTCGCATTGTGAGAAGATAAATGTCTGTGTTGCGTGATGTAACTAAATGATTTGTTACACTAAACACACACCTGCTCATGTTGCACCAGACTTGGGTATGTCTCCTCACCTGACTGCCATGCTGGCTGGTGGAGGACACCTGCTGGCCCCTGGGAGCAGCACAGGAGACACCGGCTTCAGTTTTACTCAGGATTCATGTAAGTGCTGCACACAGAAAGAGCGCCCAGCTAGTAGCTTAAGAAGAGGCTCATTCCGGTTTACATGATAACAATGATACCAATCTCATGAGCTCACTACTTGTAAAATTATTGTTATTCAATACCATCTCTATAATTGCCCTATTGCTGCTAAGACAAGTATTATGTGCTGTGAACACCTTAGAGACAACTAAAATGATGCGGGCCCAGAAGTAATGCAAAAACATCGTTACATCTGATCACAAACATTACCATAACAAAGCCTCTAATCATTGGAACAAAACTAAATGCCCCTGCTGTGTTTGCTATCTATTTGTTTGTCAAGACTCCACATTGAAGCGATTTGCCAGTATCAGCAGAAATGAGCAGGGATGGGACCACTGCTATCACGGCACTGGCCGGTGTCCCAATATGACGCCGCAGACACTGCAATACTTGGTTAACCTAGCTTTGAAAACATGCCGGAGAGCTTCAGATAAGACACAAGAGTGATCAATTTAAAATGAGTTTCTGTTGGAGAGTATGATAGACCTGGCATTGATTCCTGTGAATGGTGTCTCAAGTGTTGATTGCGCTGAAGTGATCTTAAAATTAAAGGAAGTGCATTGATTGAGATAGATGAAGCTTGGGGAGTTTTTACTTTTATTAGTTTTGCTTCAGTTAAAAATGAATGGAAATCATATATCTTTATAACCTTGGTCTATATCCAGCAGTACTTTTTAAAATTATATTAATTGCTTCGGATAAAACTTTCTGTTGTCCCAGATCTAATATCTAATCCTTGTCTCAGCCTCTGCAGATAAGTTGCAGTTGCAATGGTACAAAGATTCTTTCTCCATGAAAAATCAGAAATACTTTATTGGTCCCAGTAGAAATAAGTAATGAAAATGGTAATAATTGGAGACAAAGTGATTCACAGTGCAGGTAAACATGAGACTCAGACCGGTTTTTGGTTTCTAACTGCAAAACTCTTCCTTTGTTCCAGCAGACCTCACATTGCATGTTTTTGGTTTCGAGATAGTATGGGTGGAGCAGGTCACGTGCCCTGATCATTGAGCTCATTTGCCTTTGTCAGGATAATGGCTTTCTGTGTACACTTCGAATTGTATGTGGACTGCTGTCTCACATCTAATTATACAGCCTTCATGTGTACAATATGGGCCTTGCAGGCACAGACGTGATGCTGCTGGATCACTTGTCCACAGACAGCTCCTCCCAGCCACAATCTCATGGCAATCCATCAGGGAAGAGGAGGAGCTCAGTCACCTTTGAAGACCAAGTGGAGCATTCCAAAGGTATCTGTCATTTCCTCCCCACTTTTATTAGAGGGTAAAGGAGAGAGAACTGAGGGTTTCAATTAAGATTGTCAAGCAAGCAGCTGCACTGATATTATCTGTGTGTCTTCACAGTTGAAAGCACCAACACATCCTCGGTCCAGGTTCACGCAGAGGTACACGAGTCCCTCGACGCATTTGCATCCTGTCTGGCAAGGGCAATAGAGAGTGATGCCAAGCTAACCCTCTTTGGGGGTGAGCTGGGTTTACCAGGGGGGTTGTTCACAGCCAGAGCAGCCCCGAGACCCAGATACCTGGACGGTCAGAGATTGAGGCTGGAGAGTATCGATGAAGGAATCGTCAAAGATGACAGAGATGAAGACGACTAGTATGTCAAGGAATAACCCACCTGTTCGCAGCTGGTCCTCTCACTTTCTTTTGAACTTAAGTCAGTTTACGGGCAACAGTTTCACAACCTGAATTGTAAACACAAGTTACCCTTTGACAGGGCTACTTTAAAGGCTCTATGATACAGCTCACAAAATCTCATCTTCACACACAATTTCTCCATACTTGGAAAAGCGAGAGAAGTGGAGGACACCCACTGATCACTCAGAAAAGTGAAAAACAGCCGTCTTTATAGAGTCATGCAATCATATAGGAAGCCTCGACTACCGTTGTAAAGGGTCGGATGATTACAGTAATTTGCATACTGCTATATATGGTGTATCTCCAGCATTCTCCCAAATTGAAAATGACTCCTTTGTTATCATGTTACTTTTGCATATTGTCCACCTTATCATCTAAATGTTATCAGTGGCAGGTAAACCCGTGCCAGGAAACAACTGAGTGGGGATTAATGTCAAAATGACTTCAAGATTTGTATCACTATTTTCGTAAATTATATTAATTATATTGAGCAGTAACCACTGCAAGGCGTATAGGAAATGTCACTATATGGACAGGTGAAAGTGGCATTATATATTTCAAGTCCCAGTAAGATTGAACAGTCTTAGTGAATATTGAGTGATATGTGGTAAATCTGACTTTACAAGCTGTTAGTCTGCTTTGTTAAAGCACAGAGCATATTCATGATGCCTATGTCTTACCTCGTATTTTCTTATATGTTTGAATGGTACTTATGTAACTGTTTTATATTATAGTTGTATTATGATTATATAAATGTTTTTTATAAGTTTAGAGTAAATACATTTCTCCCTACTGCTCAGGTGGTGTGATTTTAAGTAATCGGTCTCCGCTATCATCTCATTCTGTCTGCAGGAATGAAATGTACAAATAGTTTTTTTCTGGAATTAAGTAAATTAATTGTTCATGACAGTCCCTTTGCACAGTTGTCATTTGGTTTCAGACCTTACAACTAAGAGATCTCTTTTAGCTTTATTTTTTTTCTTAAATGTTGTAAAAGATGAATTTATTGACACACCATATGGGGAGAAGAACCACAGCTTTCTTTTTTTCCCCTCCAACCACAAAAAATTAAAGCATTTTCCAGGTACCCTTGTTTACATGCGTAACTGCCAGAGCAGCACATCCTCGTAGCTTTTGCCCCGTTATTCAAACATCACAAATTAACACTGACCAAAGCTCACGCTCTCCTAACAAAATATTGCACTTAACATTGTGTTCTCACACTGAGTATGTACTGACGTCTTTGCATTCACGCAGATGTCCTTTATCCTCATACAGAAACATCAGTAAGAAAGTCTTTAAAAAAACACACACAAGGGGCTAGAAATTACACTAATTTCAAAAGGAAGTATTCTACACTGTACTTGTACAAATCTCAGGTTTTCAAGTGCTATGCTGCAAAAAGAAGTTTTTTTCCTCTTTCTTTAAATAAACTGCCAACAGGCTAATGCTCGTCCTCATTTTCCTGTCCTGAACCTTCTGAGCGATCGCCTTCCAGTCGATCTAGAGGAAAGGAAATTGCAGATGGTGAAAAACTAGCAGGTCACATAAATCATGTGACAGACTGGAGCGTTCTTGAGGTCTGTACCTGATCTGATGTGATTGAGGGAGGCCAACATTCGGAGCATGAAAGAAGCCGGGACAGTGATTGTGTTCCTCGTCTCTTCCAGCATCAGTTCGTTACGAGTTATCACCTGAAAAGATGGAGCAGTAGGTTGTGAGGAAATATATTAAGATTCTAAAAAAAACTCCGTTTGACCATTTCAATATTACTGTTAACAATAAAATCTATGAAATAAATCTTGTAAAGAGTAAATGTAAAAGTAAATGCAATTATCTTGGTGACGCTGCACATTAAGACCTTAATAGGTGAAAAAAAGTTTTTTTTAAATCTACATAACAGCGATTTTGACTTGGGTGATGAAAATTTACGAAAGGTATTTTTAGGCAGCATTTTTAGTTCATAAGTCAAAGGTTTTCATTTTTTCTTGAATAATGCAGACTCCCAAGGACGAGTAATCTTATAGTATATGTAAAGATTATCCCTATTCGTACTCTATTCTAGAGCTCAATCCTCAGAATGAAAAATGTTAGTGTTTCCTGTTTTTGGGAACCAAATACAAATTCTCATATTTTCAGTAACAGGAAACTTCAATGTTAACATTTTAGGCCAGAATAACGCTGATAATGTGTCAATGATATGAAGTTAGAGTTTAAGAGCTCAAACCAAAGCTATAGTCTTTTTCCTATTAGATCTCAATGGCCTTAATGTAAAACAACAATATAGTGTTTAGTATGTGTTTATGTCTGCAGAGTAAGGTATGAAAAAATGAGTTTCCCACATCATTGATCAAACAAGATGCATGAAAGGTAACTCAAGTCCTGCGTGACTGTAGGTGGAGCTGAGTCACTGCTGTTCAGCAATGTTAAGATACCAACAGAAGCAGGACGGACTGGCTTTTTACTCTAATGCAACAAACTGCTCCAAAACACTTTTCCAATGAAAACTGATCTAGACCAGTGATGATCATGGGCTCTGGACAACTATTTTAAAAACAATATATTCATTTTTTTTCTGTTGTGCCATTACTTTTGAGTAAGAAAATGCACTATGCATTAAAATTTGTGTTCCCTGTAAAGCAACAGGAGCACTGTTATTGCTGTGTTGTGTTTGCAAAAGGCAAAATCAAAGTATTTTGTGTCGGTATCCAAATACTCCGGGAACGGACTGTGAATGCATCTTCCACCTGCCAGTTATACCTCATTGGCAAGGACTCGGTTGAAAGACGGCAGCTCCTCCAGCGGTGACCAAATCTTGATATCATAGTCTATTCCTGATGAGGCCAGAACTGAAACAGAGTAGCTGGTTAGGGAGACCATGGTGTCGAAGCAAGAAGGTGTGAGTGCAGAGTGATGCTGCAGTGGGACTCACTGGGGTCGTAGGGGTGTGGTTGCAGGCAGTTGACCACGTGGTTATCGGCCTCCAGCAGCATGAGGTGCTCCGCTGTGTGTCTGTCCCAGATGAAGATATGGCCGCAGTCAGAGCCGCTCATCACAAAGTTGTTGCCCCAGAAACACGACTCCTTTATCTGGATGTTTAAAAGATGGGAATTTAAAACCCCGCTGATTAGTGTTCACACAGGATGAACCCAGCAAATTTGTTTTTCAAATCTGCTACATAAATGAGACTAATTGAAGGAAATGCTAGATCTGACAAGTGAGGCCAGGGGCAGGGTATTTTGAAACATTTCCTAATATTTACATCTTAAGAAAAAAGGAACATTTTGTCATTAAAACTTTTTCAAGTCTGTGAAAAATCTAGGATTATTTCAAAAGAACTCTTTGAAGGAGATATTTTCAAATGGTGTGTTAGAGCAGTTTCATGAGGTCTGCGAGCTCCTGACCAATATGCAATATTGTGCAATATGAACGAACCATCGTCCTGGAGTTGCGGTGGCCCTTGTAGACCATTTTGACCGATGGTCTCCGAATGTCCTGCGTCTCACTCTCTTCCATCTCCCTTCTTTCTTTCCTCCTACGAAACAGTTCCTGGATACGAGCAGCAGCCGAGCGTCTGTAGAGTACAAGGATGTCGTATCAATCCAAACTACAAAAACTTTTTTTTTTTTTTTTTTTTAAATCAATAGACATCCAAGCCCATGCTCTTGTAAATCCCATGCTTTGCAGTTGGACCGTATCCTTCTGTACAACGTGAGTCAAGCTTTTCGTCCCTCTGGCACAAGAACTACACACACTTTGGACCCTAACACTCGTCAACCGTTTGCGAGACTCACGCCACTGACACACCTGTAGGAGGTCCATAGATTACATGACTGGAAAGCACTGAATTTATTGGGCTCCTCTCATTCAGGATGACGTGCACACCTCCATTCTCCGCCTCTACGCTGAATGTCATCTTGGCTACACTGCACTAACCATTGCAGTCATGCTTCCATGCATAGCACTCTACAGTTAGTTGGGTAAATCTTCACGCCACACACTGTGTTGTGCTCTCCAATTTCAAAAGCTCTGCTGTGTGTCGCATATCTGCCGGGTTAAGATGCTTTTTTGTTTTCTCTCACCACTGCAAAGAATTTACCTGATCATTCTATCTCCTACTGCGGATCCTCTGGAATTAAATCTATATTTGCAGTGAAAAAGTCAATGGCAAAATACAAACAGATCAGACATTTTTGAGTTATCCTATATGAGACTTGTGTTTCAACCTACGAGATAATATGCTGAGCTTAAATGCACCAATATTTTGATGCTACTGTGGTTTGTCACTTGTACCTTTGTCCCTGTCCCCTGAAACGAGCTGACGGGATGAGGATTGGGTCATCATCACTGTCATCAGAATCCTGGTTTCCCCCCTGGTTCCCACAGGGGGGTTGACTCTGGACTTCCTCTTCCTCCTGCCTCTCCTCCCCCCTTGGCTCCTGCCTCCTGCAGCCTCCTGATGTGTCCTCTGCAGCGGCCAACTGACTCCCTTCCCCCTGCAGGGCAGCCTCTGTAGGGCCCAGGGCTGATGAGGATGCAGGGGCACTGGAGCAGGAGGCGTCACATTGAGGCTCAGAGGAGGCCTCTATCCCACCAAGCTGTCCCAAGGGATCCGAGGGAGGTAAGGACTCCAAGGGAGGTGAGGAATCTGAGGGGGGGTGGGGGGGGGGTGAAAGGAATTAAAAAACATGTAAAGTCTAACTTAGATGTTGGATGACAGCTGAGTAGTGCTGAAAAACAGGACCCACAAGCTCTAATCACCTGATTTTGTGGTGAAATACTTTGGATAAGATAATGAGCGTGCAGAGGTAAAGGAGTTCAACTTCAATTTCATTTTGTATTCATCAGGAGATATTCTCTAGGGTACAGCTTACCTTGTTTTATTTCAGAGCCCTCATTGGTGAGACTCTCTTTGCTCTGCATGGCTGTGGCCTCAGATGCTTTGGAACCAGTGCTGCCACGAGAGCTGGACGCACTACAGCTCCTTTAGACGAAGGAAACACACTCTTATGGGTGCTTTTTCAGTTTTCCTGCATGATTAACACTCTGAAGCTGTCTGGGTCATCTTATCTTATCTCACACATTTATATCTACAAAAACAAAAATGTAATCAAATATCTACATGTAATGAATACTGACTGTTGAGATTCACAGCCGAGAAACCTCTCAGCATCATTAACTGATCCATCTATCATCTATACTGCTTAACCTTTACACTATAATGGATACACACACGCACAGTGGGTCTCTCTCATATTAGTGCAGTCACATAACTTAGAATCTTATCTTAAATAAAGATTTTGATGCATCTTGATGCATTTGTTCAAACCTCGGTGCGTTTTAATTTCTTCGTTGTTTCCCTGTCTGTATGTGTCTGTATGCTGCATTTTACGAGTTTATAGTGTTCCTTCACAAGTTTATGACATCTGATATAATGGTCCATTTCCCAGGAAATTAGGTGCAATGATTTAGAATCATGTCATAGTTAGTAATATATCAGAATTGATCAAATAAATGTGAGTATTTTTTTATAATCGTGATCACTTTTACTGATAACTGCAATGCAGCGGGTGCTATGGTATCATATTTAGCTGAAAAATAATTGAATCTAGATAAGAGTCTGTTTCTTCAGCAGTGTGAAAAGAACAAGATTACTGAATCTGTATTTTACATCCTGTTAGTAAGATTGCTAATTGTGCAATCAAATGAAGGCTGTCCTTAAAGTGAGCCTAATAAAATGTCACAGGCTTTACCCTTTAAGGAGTGTTTTATGCTAATTTTCAAAAAGTAGTGCTACAGACTGTAGAAAATTCCATCCTCAGAGCTATGAAATAACAGCCCTCAAGTTGTCTTATATCAACTGTCTAACATCGTTATCATTTTCCCTCCATTCACTTTCCTCAGGAAATTTTTACTGGGGGTCTATGATGAAGTCGGCCCAGGGTTCGCTGACAGATGATTTTTTTATTTATGATCACTCGCATTTTCTTTTCTTTTGTGGTTATTTAAAAGTATAAGTCAGCTTGAGGTTGTCCATTGTCAGATGCTCAGGAGGGGTGTGAAGGAGAGCTGTGAACCGACTAAATGATGCAGCATTGATGGATTGGTTGCTTCGAGTGAGTAAAACACCAGGAATAACATTCAAAACAATGAAGTTGTGAAGAACTGCTTTTTCACCGGGAGAGATTCCCCTTGCACTGCTCCTGCCTCACTCACCACTCATCTGTGAAGTCAAGTTTAATGGTGCTGGTGGTGGTTCCTTCTGAGCTGTAATGGAGGCTGAGGACTGGCTCCGCTGCACTGGGTCGACTGGTGGCAGTCGTGGCAGCCGTGGTGGTGGAGTGGGTTGGTGCGCTGCTGCTACTGGCAGGTGCAGATACAGGCTCCTCAGGAGGTGAAGCTGCAGCTCCTCCTAAGTAGCAAGAAGGCATTGAAGAGGCCAAACAAATGACAGGCTGTTATTACACACCAGGAGAACCAGCTGTTCGGAGAGGAGATTTTCCTGATTAAGCGGTGACTAACACATTCTTGCAACACTCTGGAATCATGCAACCTCTGGTTGCATTGTTTCCCTCTAATGAACCTGCTTGCACACACACACACACACACACACACACACACACACACACACACACACACACGCACACACACAAACACAACCACTGCAAAAAAAAACAGTAGTTCTGCAATCTCTACATTTAGTTTCAGAAAAAAAAAATTGAAATATATTTTTAAATATGATA
>CAAKHD010013185.1:109104-120383 GCA_901007705.1 Fistularia tabacaria | reverse complement strand
ACCCTCGACTCACGTACCCTCCGATTGCGTAGTTTCCCCCTATAGAACCCCCTCTCACACACACACACACACACACACACACACACACACACACACACACACACACGCACACACACAAACACAAAAATGGGAACATGCAGACACACTGACAGTATCACCAACGAGACACTCAGGTCAAATCATCTGAGGGATTGTTACACTTTACATGACTTTCATAGTGAGGGCTGAACTGAAATCTGATACTCATGGTGTTGTTTTTCTTTTTTTAAACTTTAAGACAGTATCACACCCAAATATTCAGTCAAGAGTAAACAACAAATTGTTTCAGATGAGTCAATAAGTAGATTATTAGCTGGAGTAGTTAATATTTACTTTGTTTCAAATACAGAAGAATTAGAATTAGATTAAAAGAATCAGGAGAAGAGTCTGTAGATTATTTTGGCTGTCCACTCAACATTTAAGTAAATTCTATAACCTTAAATTGAAAAATGTTGCAACAGTTGGAATACTTGCTGGTTTCTCTGAGGTTTTGAAGGATGAGTGTAAAACTTCAGAATGAAGTATTTAGTTGAAATCATTAGATTATTAGATTTTCCTTCAGATGGGGTATCTAAGGTCAGACATACCAGCTCTTTGTGGGTGAGAGCTTGAGTGTACATGAGTGGGACAGGTACATGCAAATGATGAAAAAAGCAGTGGCTAAAGAGCAGAAAAGTTTGAAAAACAGTAGAAGACATGTTGATGGTAAATGAAACAAAAGGGTTTTCTATGCATGAAGGAAGGTCAAGGAGAAGAGGCAAGTGGCAGGGTGAGAGAAGAAGACGCACCCTGCTGTTCATCAAGAGTCATGGATCCCAGCTGTTTGTTAACCACAGACGAGGGTGAATCTGGAAACACAAATCATACTGACTGAGCACCTGACAAAGAGGCCAAACTGTTTGCTCAAATATTCAAAGACACACAAGCATAAAACTTTAAACCTGCGTTAAAAAACAACCCAGGACCCAACAGGAGATACTCTATAATCAGCTGCAGTGGGAGTTAATGCTGGACAAACTAGGAGAGATCACTTCTCACAGTACGGTTGCATATTTAGCTTTGCTATGCAAAACAGCCATCTGACATTAGTGATCGTGAATGAAAATAAGAGAAAAATATAAGCATGCTCATGTAACAGTCTGAATTTTTTGCTTCCTACACCTTGAATTGACCCAACATGTTTGTCTAAGATATGCAAAATGACAAATCGCGATGATTCTGTGCTAAACTTCAGTGTAGCTTGTTTTACACATTACAAATAGATGTAATCGCAAGATACTTTGAATGAAATGGTGACATCATCTGACACAGAATGAGTTGTATATTACTACATAAGATGATAGTTGAAGCACTTTACTTTGCACTCAAATCAAGCAGCATTACAAACTATGAGAGGAACAAAGTTACTGTCGCAGATTAATTTGCCTGATTAAGGTATATACTATAGAGGAACAAATAGTTTTGAAACACTAAATAGATTTGCATGCACCGTGTAAGTTGAAAGAGAACCTAACAAGGAATCATCTGAGTCAGTGAATTGTGGCTCATATTACACGAGAAGCAGAAACGTCAAGTCATTGTATCATAAGGGCACTTTTTGTGAGAAACGGAAATGCTCTCAATGGTAATTAAGTCAAGCTTCTAAAGCAAAATGAAAGCCATTAGTTGATGCAGCATTTCAGAATCCATCTTCTCCTCGCACTACTTTGTAGCCCTGTTTCCAATCACACAGCACATGCCAAATATTGTTTGAACATTGTGTCTCTCAATAATTACCCTGTCACACTGATACACCTGTGACCATAGGATAAAACTACTGATAATTATCCAGAAAGGTTTTACAGTTTACTGTAATTATTTTCAACTTGAATTGAGATCACATCATGTTGAAACAGAAAACAAGGCAGGGACGATACTGTAGAGATGGTAACAACTCATCAGTATGTGCCATCAAACATGATGATGCTAAAGCAGAGCCCCATACAGGCTGATGGCAATCCAACAAGGACAACTGCGGCTGAAAAAAATTCAAGCTAAAATGTGCAGCGATGGCGTGAGAGCATTGACGAGCACACAATGCAGCTACAGGAATAAACAGAAATGCACAAGGAGAGGTGTTTGGGGGTTGAGGAGCGACTGTGGTGCTATCAGTATTAATTAGAGCAGGACTCGGTCCTCGGGAAGCCTGACTCTGAACACCAGGAAGGGGAAGCTAGCAAGGATGGGGGCCCAGGCAAACAGCAACAGGGGTACGGGCACTCAGGGGGTGGGTAACCTGTCCGGGGTTGTGTCTCAGCTGCAGCAGTAGTGCCAACTCTTTGTGATTGTCTCTCAGAGGCAGTAGACGTGGATGCTCGCTGACCCCGCCCTGGGGGTTCGGCCAGCCGAAGTAACCTCTGCAAACGCCTACACACTAAACTTATGGGCAGCCGATGAGGACCATACTCTGACGAAGAGGCAGAGGAGGAGAGGGAGAACGGGGACACAATTAGACAACTGAGGGGGAGATGTGACAGGAGGAGGAGCAGAGTCAGGCAAAACTGAAACTAGAAAGTACAACAGGATGCTGGAGGGAAAGAGGAAAGTGAGGCTGCTGCTTGACTGGGGTGGCTCTAATATGCATTGCGCGGGCACGCAAGTACATACACAAACACAGACAAACACAAACGCACAGAGATAGGAGATACTGAGATAAGGAAGCATGTATACTCACCATTTAAAATAGTGACAGCAATATTTCTAATGTTTTCTCCCAGTTTTTATGACAACCCAGCACCAGGACAGTGACAGTTTATCAGTCTTACCTGAGAGTGCTCGTTCTGAAGCAGGTGTGGATGCTGTGGTGGGAGTCCCAGTTGTGCCAGGCTGACTCCTTTGCTCTAAGTCAGGAGAGGAGGTGACAGGGGAGGAGGAAAGGGCAGAAGAGGTGGAGGGAGAAGGTGCTGCGACTGTTAACAACGACCCTGAGGAGGAGGAAGTAGACGCAGGCAGGGAGGTGGCGGCAGCAGAACTGGCTGGTACCTCCGGGGTATCCGCCCCCACAGGCCTTATGGGGGCACTGGACTGCTGATTCGAGGCTCCAGAAGGGGCAGCTGGAATATGTGGACGGACAGCTGTACCTGGAATCGAGGTGATATACAGATATTTGTAGTGTTCAATCACTATAGCAGCAGATATTAACTAACATAGTTTCTACTATAGTAATAGTATTTTTGCTATAGTAATAGGATTTGCTGCTGCCTATCTTGGCCAGGAGTTTCTTGAAAAAGATAGTCTTAATCTCAGTGGGACGTCTTTTCCTGGTTAAATGAAGGCTAAACAAAATAAGTAATTAAAATATTAAACATGTTTGATATTATTGCAAGTATTTCTGTCTTTATGGTGACGTAACAAAATCAACAACCAATAGATGTAGCTCCAACAAAACCAGAAACAGGAAGCCTGATACGACAAACAATCACCAGAACAGTATTGGCGGCAGAGACGGTGTTTCTTTGCGGTATGGATAGATGGGAAAAGCGAAGGATGTCCCGATCAATGTGGACGGTCAAGAAAGAGGAGTGGATGGTGGAGATATGGGCAGAACAGCCCAGCTCATATGATGTCAACTCTCAATGTATCATGACCGAGTGAAAAAGGAAAAGCGACGATTCATTACAGCAGAGGCTCTGTATATACCCGGTGAAAACATTGCATGGTGGGAAAAAAATTGCTGAAAGAATCTAGTTGTAGTCTTTTAATTAGTGACCCTGTAAGATTCACAGTCTTTGTAAAATCTCTCAGACCTGAAACTCTAAAAACTAGTCTACATATGACCAGGTGTGAGATAATAGATTTCCATGTGTCTTTCCCAAATTTTTTTCAAAGTTTTTAGATGTATGGGTGGCAAAAGACAACGAATATCAGGATAAGTTGTCGGACTAAGTTGATCCAAAGATGTTGCTGTCAGTGAGAACTTAATTTTGTCAGCCTGAAACCTACCGCACTGGCAGAGGGGACCAAGTGCTTCCCTACTTGTCTGGATACTAAAGTCAAAAATGTCTAACTTCTGTAATGTGTACCGAGGACACTTTCCGGGTGATGCCTCACCTCTGGGACTCGTCTGTGTTCCCCTGCTGCTCTGAGCTTCACTTGCTTCCTCAAACCACCGGGACAACATGTCTGACATCCTCTGCATGAGAGACACATTTGTGCTCTGCTCTCCTGGAAGGTCAAACAAAACACAGGAGGGTGTGCAATTTCTACACAAATGGCAGTTTTTTTTCCACAAGTAATATCTATTACCATGATGTAGGTAGATTTAACACCAGGATGAAGAAGGCTATCTTTAGGATGAATTAATCCTTCAGTCGTATTAATTGCTGATTTTTTTTTAGCGATTTCTAATTAGTTTTTTTTTCTCCACATTTTTTTCCAACACACAACACGATTTTGTAAAATAACAATATCCAGCATATTTGCATCCATTAATTGTCCTGGTATAGCTTGTCCATGATATCATCATACCCACTTAAGCCAATGGAATCCTTAGATACAGATGTGTTAAGAAACAAGACAGGTGCTCTACCCCTGAGTTGTGATATTAGGCACTCCCTTGACAAAAATGTCAGTTATATGTCCTTATAAAAGCAATACAAATAAAGTAACACATGGAAAAAAATCAAAGTGGGAAATAGAAACATTTGTTGTTGTGATCTTACCATCTCTTTCCCTCTCACTTTCAGGTCGAGCCCGGGGTCCAGTGTCTGACCAATCACCTCGCAGACGGAGGCGCTTCACTGGAGGCTGCCTCAGCTGTGGAAACACAGAAAGATTAGCAGTTTGTCAGTCAAAGCATGGTCAAAAATAGCTCTGCTGCCAAAGCCAAACACTGCTCATCTTTGTCAGTGTCCTCTGTAACTGCAACCCCCCTAGCTGCACAACTAAGGTTGCATTCACTTTCCTGTCTCCTGTCTATCTCTGTACAGCAACGGGCCCAGAGCCAAAAATATAGAAAGGAGGGATGGAAGGAGTACTAACAGCCTCACTGAGGAAATGACACAGAGTTGAACTGGTAAGAAAGAGGTAATGATTGCAGCTTCAATCAGAAAAAAGGAGACAGAAACATAGAGACCTTGGATAAATGTTGTTTCAGGTGAGAGGAAAAGGCAAGAGGGGTAAGAAGCCCCTCCACTTCCTCCAACTATTTTTGTGGATAGAGGAACACCGCCTGCATCAGTTGCTGTATTTGGAATGGAATGCGTGTGGTGGTTGCATCTTGTTCACAGCTGAACTCACCACAAGGCTCGGAAACACTTGCACCATGACCCAGCACGTTCAATCACACGTGAAGCACAACTCACTTCACTTTATCTGGGGACAGTTTGTGTGACTGGCTGTCAAACCAATGCAAAGAGTCCCAGCCGTGCACGCAGATATTTGCAATGCTTTAAGAGCAACAGGAACCAAAAAAAAACTATTTTATAACAATTACAGCTTTCAGATACAACTACGCATATTTATTTTTAGCTTTTATTGTACACATATTGCGAGTTGGGTACCGCATGTCTTTATATACAGTACATTTAAATACAATTATTTCCAAGAAATCAAGAGATGTTGAGAATGTTGGCCTTACAGGACGTTTCTGACCTAGTGAACAGGATATTGTCAGGAGGGAATGCACAATTTACTGAGCCCTAAATTACAGTGACTCTGACTTCACTGTAAAATAGTAGGTTTCAAGGGAATGTGCTGCTCAGCCCACTGTTCGGAGCAGTGAGGTGGACACATCCCAGGATTAAAAAAAAATACATAAAGTATAATTGTTCCAACCCTTGTTAACATTTTTGTTAAAGCCAGTTAATCTTTTATGCTTTTTTATCATACCATCCACCTTTAATATTGGCCTTATCATTTTACAAATTATACTTTTCTATTGCTCTTTGTTGCTCTACTCTGCAGTATCTTTCTTGTAACATGTTTCCCCGGTCTAGCTCAACTTGTTCGTTTCTTCCACGACCATCTCTTGTTTCAGAGGCTCGGGTTGCGTTTTGTGCTTAAGCTCAGTCTGCTCTCTGTCCAAACTCCAACCTTTGAAACAAACAAAACCCTTCTTGAAAAGTGTCTCCTCATGTTTGCACCATTTCTAATTTACAATTTTTTTTCTCGGAGAACCTGCAGAACAAACACTTCAAACATACATCTTTAAAAAGGTAAACAAGGAGTTTAGTCTCTATATTTAAGATTTTTATGAAAAAGGCCCAGAGCCTTTCCCCTCAGGTTCCCTTACACACATTTGTGACAACTTTATACTTGTTTGTATGCTCCACCTTTTAACCTTCTAATTGCACTTTTGACCTGAGTTGTTTCAAAAAGTAAAGGCTTCTTCAATTCTTCATTCCCTACCTTGCTACTCTACAATGATTCTCATTGGATATTTGTCCGTTGTTTATTGAATATGTATACAAAAAATGTTGTATTGCAGCTCAAACTATTTAGTGGCTTGAGTGTATTAATGATTTTGAACATTGCTTCGCTTAATCAAATAATAAATGCTTCAAATGTAATACATTTCTCTCTGAAAGCATGGTAGTTGAGTGTCACATGATTTATATTTGGTTATCGTGATAATATCAGATACGGATATACAAGTGTATCCCTTAGGCTTATAAGTTAAAAAAAGGATTCATCTTTTTCTATCAAATATGAATACAAATAACATTTGGATGTGATGCTAGTAGAAAATCAGAGTGGAGAAGGGGGCAGAGGACTGGTCAAATGATGTGATAAAAGGTAAGATGTGTAATAACAATTTCTTATTCCAAAACGAAATAAGAGATGTAAACCAGCTCCTATCATGCAAAGACAACTTCCTGTCTAGACACATGGGACTCCACTCATCCAGTGTTCTCACCTCCTCCCTCCTCTCTTCAGATGGGCCCTTCAGCTCTCGGGCCTGGTCATCTTTGGGATCAAATAGATAGATGTAATCAGACGAGTAGCTGACCAGCACCTCCCGACCGTCCTCGCTGTAGCAGAGGGATGTCACTCGGCATGACTTGTTTGTCAGGTTGGCAGGAACGAACCTCACGCACATTCCCGTCGTTCCACGGCCCATGTAGTTACCTGGAGATGAGAGGAGTGTTTTACTGTGTTTAGGTGGCTATCTGACAGTGCCTTACAGAGTTGATGGAGAGTAAGCGATTGGCGGGCTTAAAAATATATATTCTTGAAAACTTGTGACATCACTTGTCACAAGTTGTCTTTATATTAAATACTATTATTAATGCTTGTTGCGCTGTAAATTTTACTTCAGTTGAATACAGAGTGAATTGCGGGAAAAATTTAATTAACTTTATGACCATTGAATAATTTATCAAATGTTCTTAATTTTACTTTCATTTTACCTCTATATTATTTTACATTTTGATTCCATGCACAGACTAGCAGGGATAAAATCCTGGGAGACAAAAAGCAGTTTTCCATGTATCACCATCAGTGTGATTGGTTCACCTGTCGCTCTGGTTCCCAACATGCGTCTGTCGTAGATCCTCACTGAGCTGTCAGAGCAGCCCACAGCAAGGTAGTAGGGCACAAGTGGAGAAATGGAGATGGAGGTCGCTGCTCTTCGACAATTTATCAGGATGTCCTTTTAAAGAGAAAACATTTACTCATTAATATGGTTATTTAGGATGTGCTCCCTTCAGCTCTGTTGGCCCAATGCCTTTAATTAAAGACGTGATAGTTTTTTTTTTTCTCAACAGTTTGTATATCCGGGATCAGCAAATGTTTATTGAGAGATTAAACTTTCAGAAATCTATATGCCACGATGGAAATGCTTTTTAAATACAGTCCTTGTAGTACTGAGCACTTCACAGAAACGTAATGACACAGAGAACTGATTTCATTTTACCCTCTTATAACGTCCCCACAAGGTTTTGGGTGTGGCAGAAAATAAGGACTGGCACTTGCCGCCATTTGGTGCCTTAAAGGGGATTTATTGGTTCACTAATATACTCAAACTCTTCAGTAAGCTTTATTTTTTCCTCGTAACAAGGAAAAACTGCGAGAGGATGGAGAAACATCTTCCAAGAAGTTTCTCCCCATGAGTTATTTCAATCACCAAATGTGGTGGTAAAACATAGTTCTGAAACATGTTGCCGGTATTTCACATGTTAGCAAAATCAGATTCATTACCTACAAAATGCGGCTTTTCAAGTCAGATGACAAATAAAACAGGTGTGTGTGATCCAGGACCTGTGACCTCTGCTGTGACATGCAGTGAATCATTGACAGAAAGGAGAAAAAAAAAATCCCGTACATCTTTGCAGTCGTCTTTAGTGCAGCTGGTTTTTGTACGAAGGTCAAACCATCGCACTGTTCCGTCCTCCCCACATGACAGAAATGTGTAGGGGTCATTTGGTACCGTCATAATCTGATGGAAAAAAAAAACAGATAACAGGATATTAGGAACACCAAATGAGAAAGGCAAGTAATGTACCTCATACTTGAAACGAAAAGTCGAGTAGCGTTCTTTTGTACCTCATAAGCTGTTCCATAATGACAGGTGAACTGACACTGTCTGTTATACTCTGGGCTCTTCTCTGTGTGGGTGTAGTAGATGATGCCATCTCCAGAGCAGGAGATGATCTCCTGGTCATTGGTATGAGGCATGAATTTGGCGCTGAAGATATTTGCCCGGTGACCTGAACGTATAGACTTTTTAACCTGGAACAGGGTAGCAAGGACAGATTCAGTGAAAGTACAATAGCCAGAGAACGTACAGCTCTGAAAATCTGAGTGATGGCAACTTCAAGTAAAGCAACCTTTAAGGTGGTCCAGCTGTAATAATTTTCATTTGCTGTTTTTAAGTTCAGTGCTAGATTTTAACCTCAGCCTGATTTTCATTTCACATTTTTTGTGATATCTGTGTGACATTAGAGTGACATCTTTTGGCAAAATGATGCCTCTTTGATCACACAAGATTTCAATTCCACCATCTGTCTGTAAGCCTCGAGTCCAAACCATTCCTAAGCTCAGTTATTGTGATCCCTGCAATTCAATCCAGTTAATGGCTCTACCTTTTTGTTGTACGGGTTGGTGATGGCCAGAAATGTGTCGTCTGACCCTGACAGGATATACTCTCCCGTGTCGTTCCACGATATAGTGTTGACCTGCAGGAAACAAGATCTTGGATTATGGCAAAACTGAACAGGGATTGAATGAGGACAGAAAAGATCCATCGCTTGACAAGTAAGTAGACCTGCTGGTACTTAATTGCTAACTATGTTGGATCTGATTTATAAGTAAACATTCCAAAACAATTTCAACATGTTTTACTGCAAGAAACAAGGAAAGGCAATAACGAAGACAGTGAGAGATTGACAGGGTTATTTTTTCTGCTCTTGTGTATATATAATTTGGAAATACTGAGAGGGATGTGAATGGGAAGTTCTCTCCATCTCCAAAAAAATCAAACAAAAAATCCTCTTATTGAAGTGCAAGTTGAGGTTCATACAAATAATCCACTTCCACTGAAGTGTGCATTCTTGCATAATGTACTGACACTACTACAAAATTACTGTAAAAATTTTCAAAAAAATGAAATTCATCCTTGAATTTATGCGGAGTGCCGGGACGATGCAGACCATTGAATTTGCTGCTTGTTGTTGTTCTGTGATCAATATTTCATTTACAGCTGCCAGTTGCGTCCTCTTTTTGCTTTGCTCTTCATTTCAAAAGGCTCACACAATACAGTCACTGCATCTGGACGAGGTGATTATCATGGGCAACTGTCAGTCAAAAACAATATTTTGACAGGTTTCAAAATGATGCTGTGCAGATAAAGATTGTTTTCTGACAGTGTGCTTGAATCCAGATGTGTCTGTCTCTGTCTCTCACATAACAAAAGAGTAACAACCAGATGGGGATTTAACATACTGATGCAGGATGGGGTTACCATTTTGACAAGCATGAGTCCGAGCACAGTGAGATGGCTATAATGTTACGCAGTGTAAACCCACAGGATATTAGCCTGAAATCTCAACCTTATAAGTTTCATGTCACTTACATTTTACTATGAAAATGTCACCCATTTCTCAATTCTATTGTCAGGACATTCAAGCAGTACTATTTAAATCATTCATGTATCTTGCAAGACACAACTGGTCTCTTTTAATTCTACATATGTCGCAATGCTTGCCTGCCTCTTCCGTGTTATTCAGCACCATAATTCCAACCAGCAGATCTGAAATCCTACAGCTGACAGGTCTGTGCTTGCTTTTAATCGCTGCAGCCACAACCTGAAGAGTTTCATTATTGCTTAATTTTTATATACCAACCCATTAATCTATCTATGTCCAACAGATCATTGTTTTTTTAAATCTCATGTTTTTTAGAAACATTTTTGGTAATTTTGTCAATTTTTCGCTCATTTGCATTCATGGGAAAAACTGAGTAAATGAACTGCCACATTCAAAAATCAACAAAATGATTACAAGAAAAACTACAAGCAAAATAGAGAGATGGAAATTTATTTGAAAAAGGAAGGAAATTAATCTCAAACTCGGTAATGACCTTTCAATTTGAAACCAAATGCCATGCCATATCTGATTTTCTGCGAGAAAATATTCAAGTTACCAAGGACTAACCGAAAGCAGAAGAATCAAACACTCATCTTTATACTTCCAACCTGTTATTTTTATTTATGTTGTGCAGTCGAATGGTCGTTCTGAAAGCAGATATTTTAATAATACTGGTATTAAATGGGGGGCTTCTGGATATCAAGACATTCTGTTGAGGCCTAATCCTCCCAGAATTATAGATTGAAACTTTCATCTCAGATTAAATAGCCTTATTTCATTAGTAAAGAATTAACTCTGACTAAGGGGCTTCAATTAAATAGCAAATTTAAACGACAACCCAATATTCTTGAACCATCTAGGTGTTTTGAAGAAACTAGAGCACTTGTTGTATTGAAATGGAGCAACAGGCAGCAAGCGGGCTGACAGTGTGACAGGACGTGTGACTGGTGTGTCAGCTTCAGGTTTCTACAGGCATTTACCACCTGGCTTGCTGTCAGACATCAGCTCTGTCTCTCACACTCACACACTCTCACAAACATACATACATGCGCACACACACGCACACACATACACCAAACACACACACACACACACACACACACACACACACACACACACACACACACACACACACACAACTCGCACACAGCCAAAAACACACAGTGTGTTTGCAAA
>CAAKHD010013185.1:80575-109084 GCA_901007705.1 Fistularia tabacaria | reverse complement strand
TGCGGTACAGTGATAACAGTGTAATAACAGTGTATTATTACTGTATTGCCATAGCATTTTAACAACAATGTTTTATTGCTGTACTGTAATAACAGTGTAATAACAGTGTATTATTACTGTATTGCCATAGCATTTTAACAATGGTTTATTGCTGTACTGTAATAACAGTGTAATAACAGTGTATAATTACTGTATTGCCATAGCATTTTAACAATGTTTTATTGCGGTACTGTAATAACAGTGTAATAACAGTGTATTATTACTGTATTGCCATAGCATTTTAACAACGATGGTTTATTGCTGTACTGTAATAACAGTGTATAAACAGTGTATTATTTCTGTATTGCCATAGCATTTTGATAATGTTTTATTGCTGTACTGTAATAACAGTGTATAAACAGTGTATTATTACTGTATTGCCATAGCATTTTGATAATGTTTTATTGCTGTACATTAATAACAGTGTAACAACAGCGTTATTAATGCGGTGTCATGACATAATAACACAAGAGTTGTGTTTTCTTCTGGTTGAATCTCAGCACATTTTAAATAACTCTTCATTTTTGGAGTGTTTGTGTGTGTGTGTGAGTGTGTGTGTGTGAGAGTGTGTGTTGGGGGGGGTCACAGTGTCTCTGAAAGCCTTTTAAGACGAACCTCTATTTCTGCTCCCATCCGAAGCTGCGTGGGCTTTTATTCTGGCAGGCCGCCGCCGCCGCCGCCGCCGCCGCCGCCGCCGCTTCCTGTGCGGCGGGCGGGGAAAATAGAAAAGTAAAAATAAAGAAATAATCCGCCCGTCTGTTTCCAGCTCCGGGGCTTCAGGACGAGGATTAGACAACACGCCACAGTCACATGTCCATCTGTCCTCCGCGTTACCATGGTGACTTCCGTGTCAGACGGAAACGCAACGCATCCATGAAGGTGGGGATCCATCAGGGAGGACCGGAGAAGGTAGAGGGAGCTTACAGAGGAGAACCCAGGAGGAGAACGTGGAGAACACAGAGAGAACCCTGGCAGGAGAACATGGGGAGATCCTTGGAGGAACATGGGGAGATCCTTGGAGGAACATGGGGAGATCCTTGGAGGAACATGGGGAGATCCTTGGAGGAACATGGAGAGAATCTTGGAGGAACATGGGGAGAACCTTGGAGGAACATGAAGTGAACCTTGGAGGAACATGGGGAGATCCTTGGAGGAACATGGAGTGAACCTTGGAGGAACATGGAGAGATCCTTGGAGGAACATGGAGTGAACCTTGGAGGAACATGGAGTGAACCTTGGAGGAACATGGGGAGATCCTTGGAGGAACATGGAGTGAACCTTGGAGGAACATGGGGAGATCCTTGGAGGAACATGGAGTGAACCTTGGAGGAACATGGGGAGATCCTTGGAGGAACATGGAGTGAACCTTGGAGGAACATGGAGAGATCCTTGGAGGAACATGGAGTGAACCTTGGAGGAACATGGGGAGATCCTTGGAGGAGAAATGGAGTTCTGTTTCCTGCCGTGGTTCCTCTGAGCTGCAGTGGAACCCTGAGGTTCTACAGACGAGATATCAGAACCTGCTGGGGTTCCTTCATCTCCTGGAAACTCATGTCCTGATTAAAACCACACACACTCACACACACACACACACACACACACACAAACACACACACACACATGTTGAAATAACAGAGTGGAAGTATTACTTTGCAAAATTACATTTACACATCACAAACATACATGCGCACACACACACACACACACACACCAAACACACACACACACACACACACACACACACACACACACACACACACACACACACACACACAACTCACAGACAGAGCACAACTGACATTGTGTTTGCGGAACACAAAAAATATCTCAGAGATAAGAAGGATCCTACTTTTATAGCACAGACACGGGAACATGCGATGCAGTACTCACACAGCCATCATGCACATTCAGTGTCGCTTCTAGTTTGAGCCTCTGAACGAATTCTCTTCTTCCTGCCAGAGAGAGAAACAGAGAATTTAGAACATTTTCTCTTTTCTCGAGAAGCTCTGTTAAAGGGAGGAGTTTCTGTGTCATTTCTTTGTCTCAGCATATATATGCAATAACTAGATGAATTTGGGGGCAGATCTCGAGATTGCAAACAATCACACTCAGGAAATATTTTTGACATTTCTGTTAACGAACTATAAAACAGACACATTTTAATCTACAATAATCTGTTAAAATTGAATTACATTTTAATCCTGACCATGGGAGACCCCAGCACTCTCAATGTTTACTTCTAGAATATTTATTGCATTATACCTTTAAATCCAGGAAACTTTAACTCAGCTAAGTGGCTGCCTGCAGCCAATGATTCATCCATGATGGATAAAATGAAATGCAGTAGACACATTTTACTGATTTGTGCTGTATGTATAACTGAATGTGACAAAAATTAAGATATTTCTTCTTCTCCTTCTAAAGGGTTTAAAGAGTGCAAAGAAGAAGAAGAAGGAGCTTCTCAAATGAGAAGTGAAACATCTTTAAGGGAAGAAACTAAGTCCAGCTGCCACGATAACATTTGTCGGCTCACCATGGCCTGGATGACCAAGAACCTTCATAGATGTAAAGAGCACATACTTTCTACAACTATTTCCTACAGCAAAGTGCAATTATAATTTACCAGTTTTATTTTTGTGATAAATCAGTTTAGACCATTTCCTGGTTAAGAGTGCTGTTTTAACACCATTCGCAGAATGGGTGGGAGACAATCAGAGAAAAGGATTGGATCCTTTGATTAATGAATATTGGTAAAATATGAATGTTGTTTCTTTGCTGAATTTAACCAGCTGTGAAATTCCTTGGTCGGAATATGACTTGGGCCTAAAAATATGAATATGACTTGGGCCCAACCAAATATCTGTGAGATTGTGAAAGCCAACTGCTGCATATCCAAATCACAGCTTTAACATGTACTTACAGGTTTTGCCAGTCAAAGTTTAAATGACACTCTGAGGGCTAAGGAAGTTATTACTATACAGTAACGACATATGTGATTTCTTGTTATTTATTAATGTCACACAAAGCCAGGTAATTAGAGAACTTAAATTTAAATTAAAACCAGACTTAACAATGTATGTTGATAATGTAGTGTCACTGGACATTCTATGTTGATGGCCCTTTAACTGAGGTTTGAGCAATATATTGATATACTTATAAGTAAAAAATATAGTCTATATGATACTGTCATAATTGCAATGCACATTTATGATGTCTGAATTAGAGCAAAAAAGTAAACAGGCAGATGTGTTAAATAATGCAATAAAAACGGGAGGAAACTGCATTTTCAATATATCACATCACTTCTAATTAACATTCAGATACAATATGATCTCGTGTGACTATAAAATTAAATTTTAAACCAGACAAATGTATTTAAAATAAAAGAGGGACTGTTGGATTTAGTGGTATATATTCCTAGATCACAAAGCCGCACATATAAATAAACTCTGATTTTGTGAAAGCACATTGATTCAGTTGCAATTTGTATTTCAGCGATTCATTGTCTCATGTCTAACAAATTTGACTGTATTTTTCACATCATTAAAATAAATGTCATGTAAATATAGTATCATATCCCAATGTTTGTGATCTAATTTTGGCCCTCAGTCTTAGTTTCAATGTCATTGTTGAAGTTCAAGATTATAATCTAACTGTCTTCTCTGAATATAAATGTTGACTATCATTGTAAAATTCTTAACAATAGAACTGAGAAGAGCAAACATGAACTTTTTTTTTTTTTCAAAAGTCATTTTGAACTTAAGTCATTATCAAATACCAAACTATAAATTCTAAAAATCATGAAAATAATGTCACCAGAGGCTTCTATGTTGGATTTTAAAGTAGACCACAAGTTATTGGCCCCACCACATTTTCAGCTAAAAATATCATACTGGAAGTCTGACCCACACACCACTGCAGAGATCCTCTGACATACACAACACAGGCCTAACCATATCTAAGGCAAGCTAAATACAGCACTGACTAAACCTCCATGGCACCCCCCACCTATACACGCTCATAAATCCTGGTTTAAGCACTGTCTGAAGCTGACTGTTTGTTTGATAGATGTTTTACCAGCTTGCACCGTGGAGCCAGCATTGATGTTCTCCAACTGACAAACATCGACCGAAACTAAAGAGACTGTACCTTGGTGAAAATGTGCCGCTATATTGTCAATGAGGACAACGCAATGACTCTACGTGATTCATCTTATCAAACAACAAGGAGAAAAACGTAACATGACCTGAATAATTCAACCAATGTCTTATCAGTCCCCATTTTGGGAATGTCATCCAAAAGCTGTTATATCATGCAAGAATTGTGATTCAGATTTTATCCTCTTTTAAAATCAATGCTCCAAAAACAAAAAGGTAGATTGCATATCTCACCAAATCATTCCATTCTTACTTGCAGGTTTTATGAATATTACCAGGACCAAACGTGGAGAATATAAATGATAACCTGGCCACTTCTAATGAAAATAAAGCCTAACAAAGTAATAATAGCACATATGGAAAGTAATATTGCAAAGGACCACTGATTTTATATTGATTGAATTCTAGAATGACCACATTAGTCATTTATTGTTTGGCATTATAGTACATATCAAACAATGCAGGCAGACTTTAATACATACATTCAATAAAATCTAAAAATATATGCTAAACAACATTATTAATCATTGCATATCTGAGTAATATTGAATGGTGTGTCAGAAATTGCATCCCGGATTCATTTATATAATCAAGAACTGATATACTTTGGAGATGGTGAATATTGAGAAGACTCAATGTAACGCAATTTTTCCTTAAATCACAAAGGCCGCTCGCCACCGTCATACATTACAGTGACTCTCTTAGGTTATTTGGTTTACTGACAAACAGGACAAGGAGTGAGACAGGAAGCTGAACACAATTCATATTTCAGCATGGATCTTACTAGCACAAATTCGAGTTCTATGACAGTTTCATGATTACATCACTTTTACAAAGAGACCCGCATACTCATTTTAACTGTTGGTATCCTTAACTCTGGCCACTTTCAGCTGCAAACAATCTCCTGCTGCAAGGCCATGTCTAAATGCATCTTGAATGCATAACTCTAAGGATCAAAGAGGTTCCGTGACGTCCGGCCAAAAAAGACCTCGTTGCTCATAACTTAATGTCGTTGTGTGTACTATGGTGTTCACATTATATGTATGGGTTCACGTGGTATGATTTAAATCCGCGAAAAACTACACTTCTTACAAATAAATCTATCTCACTACCATTCAACTATGATGATACTGGTAGTATACTAATGTTGCAGAAAAAAAAAGCCCATTGAATTTGGATACTTCCTCCTGGCTCTCGCGTGTCCGTTTTCATTTCGTCTTGTTTTGTTTTGACTTTATTTGTTTACAGAAGGGAACGGAATTCACATGCGCTCACTGTTTGAATATTCTTGAGCGATCCTAGCTTTACTGAGGGGTCTGTTCGTAGGAAGCGGCTCGAATAACGGACGGTCACAGTATCAGCTGGCAGGGGGGCTACATGCTACACACAGAACGGTCCATGTCCTCCTGAGAGCTCACCTGCGATACAGTTAGCATTTCAGAGGTTTAGTTCTTACCTAAATAGTTGGTCCTGATGGCATTGGGCTCGTTGTACCCAATTAAGCGTTTATTTACATCCCAAACCAGATTGCCTGAACAAGACATTGTGAAGTGTTCTCAATTAACAATAACATTGAAACTAAGCTAACCCTTTCCCGTTGCTGTCGTCCTTTATCTAGCTACAGTCGCTTCAGTTGTGCCATCAAAATCAGTCCCTGCCTGTCGGGACGTTGCTAATGTTAGCTCTCTACGACACTCGGTGTTTGCATTGCCGGTAGTGAAATTCTAGCTGCTGTCCTCTCAGCGCTGCCCTCCCGACTTCTTCACTGGCCGTGTTCCTGCTCTCTGCTAACCCAACGTCCTGCTAGCCTGGCCTGGCTTGTTTTTTTTTTTTGTTTTTTTTTACATGGCAGTCAGCTGTGTCCAAACCACGCGATAAACTACGTGTTTTGGATGAAAAATTCGGTACGCTCGATTTAGGCAGCCAGAAAAGTTCGGCGGGCGGAAGCTTCTTTTGGATATTAGAGTTGGAAATAACGCTGCTTGGGCTTTGCTCATATTTAACTATTTTATTATCATATTTGATATTTGACTATTTGTGTTCTGTCACGATGCTGACATATCTAATGTGAAGAATCTCAACAAACAAACTATTATGAAAATGCGAAGTAGTGTGGTGTTTTATGTCGATATTGGAGCCCGTTTTTATAGAAAAAAAGGGAAAGTCTGGGTGTAGTGAAGATAGCTTTCAGCAAATTCTCCGATGGTCCTGTTTTTTTTTTACCTTTATTGCAATCACATAAATGTACACAAACATTTCTAGTTCCCACATCACAATAATAGTTAATGTTTTAATTTGAAATAATTTCATATACCCTGATTTTTCCAACCTGCAGCCACCAAGCCTCTGTGTGTCTGCAGTCCCAGTGATGTCATTTTGCTACAACTGCTCAGTTAGATCCTCTTTTGCACCTTGATCTGACTGATCTGTACATCATCAGAGGTGACGTGTCTACAGTGTGCTGCCATCTACCTAAGGCCGAAACAAGAGTAGGTCCAGCAAAGATTAGCCTCTGTCTGGAACGACTTTGCAGGGGGTGGCACTGTTTCATCTATATGTGCAACACGGGTTTATCAAAGTCCAAATAAAAGTTAATTTAGATAAAACAACGTGGGGCAACTGACGCTAACAGCCCACTTGTTTAAACATCTTGTCCTAACACCCTAAGGGGTGTTAGGACAAAGGATTTTCTCTCTTGGGAAGACTTATATGTCCATAACCTATCAAAGATTTAGATATGTTGTTTTACCCTAAAGCTGTTGAAAATTATATAATTGTTGCAGTCGAAAAGCTATGATGTACTTCTCGACAGTAGGTCAGAGGTCAGAGTATAAGCATCTTCTGCCATAGGTATTAAAATATAGAAGACCTAATGAGATTTTCAGTAGATCCTTGAAATCATGCCCATTTCTGTCAATGTTGACCTAAACACACAGTGGCATCACTGCTATATGCTGGCAAGCAAACAAGTAAATTGCATTAGGGGACAGAGAGAAATGGAGATAGTTGATAACATGATTAAGGACCAGATTCTGCAAGGTTTTAAGGGTAAATTATTGTCTTCAAGTCAATCCTGACTCAGTCACAAGCCATAGAACACCTTGTTGAATCACTTTTACACATATGTAACAGTGCCACAACAGTGTGGCGTCGAAAATTCAAATAAAACATCCCAAAGAATAAAATTGAAATATACTGGTACAAACCTACACTTTTACACAGTGAACCATCATCCGACAAGCAGATTTATTCCACAAGAAAACATGATACATTGCTGACTTTTGAATGACATTCACCACTGTTAATGATTTTAGCCACTACTCACCACAGTTTTCAATGTAAATATTCATATTTAAATATATGAATCGTTTCCATGTAACACTAGTTGTGTGCCTCATACATTTTTTTTTTGTTTATGGCAAAAACAAAAATTTCAGTCATTTTATAGTTAACTCATCTTATGTTGTTGTTTCTTCATAATTATTTATATTCTTACAACCTAATATTTTTTGCTTGTTTTTGTTTTTCCTTATCAATGAAGGAGGCATGAGTCTCAATTGAATATTAAACGGATTTATATTGCCCTCCAGTGGCGCACAGCTACAGCACAGTCTACACTGACGACCAAGATCTGGTGATATCGTTAAAGATACGTTTTATACGTCATATTGGAGTATTGTACATCGTATCATGTGAGAGGCTTGAATTGCAATGAGGAGCATTTTTTTCCCAATTTGTTTTCTTTTAAATTCTTTAAATATTTGGAGCTATTCATTTTCCACAAATCCACTCTGATCAGAAGCCAGTTAATGAGAATCAGCCTTAAGACATGATGTCAACTCAGATGGGCTAGTCAAACAATTCAGTGCTATAAGCCGCTGAAGACCTCTTCTAATTTTCTTAATAAATGTCGTACCGAATGCGTTTTTGCTCAATACATGTAAGCGTTTATTCGTCCTTAAAATCATAAATATGTCAAATTTGTGTCTAAATTCTATTTTCAAGGTAAATATTGGATACCTATAAAGGTTGGCCTGTCCCCACCCGGCGGGAATACGCCGAATGAACAAAAATAGTGATCCTGTCTAAACCAATCATATCGAGGCCCAGAGCAGGCTGGCCAACGGGAATGGAGGAAATATTAGCCCCGCCTCCTAAACGTTCGGTTGGAGTGTACACGGAAAGTCACCCCGTCGTGTTTTCGGTATACAGTATAGGCGTGCAGGGAAGGTCGTTAGCAGGACAGGAACGTCTCCTCGTGATGTTAATGATAACTCAATGTTTATCAATTTGAGAAGATCAAAAGGAAATTTAAAGTTAGGCGACTTTTAAGAGAGGTTAGCAAGCTAACGTTTTTACCAAGCTAGCCACAAGCTTCGATCAGTGTTGCTAATTCCATCTCAAACTCTACAATAATGGCTGCACTTCGAGCGTCCTATCACAGGATTTTGGACAAGATCGAACACATGCTCCCCGCCAAACTGCGACCCCTCTACAACCATCCAGCTGGTAACACACTTCACCATCCCGATTTTCTGTTATTTTTAGCCAGCTGGGTGTTTAATGTCGCTCGTTTTCCGTGTGTGTGTGTGTGTGCTGCGGTGGGTTCAGATGATCAGCAACGTAAGCTCATGGCTTGTGATTCCTGTATGAACTGCTTTGCTGTCACTGTCAACTCCGGACGATCAAAATCTCTGGAGTGGAACCAGCTTTGCAGCTCCCTCTGACGATGGCCCTGCGAAAAGTCACACGCTCTCCTGTCAAACTCCGACATATTGTTCTGTGTTGTTGAGTTGGAGTTCAACAACATCGACGTGTCTTTCAGGCATTGCATTTTACCTTTTAGATCCCATACGTGCATTGATCATAAACCCTTAAAGAAGAAACCAGAATACTTCACACAATAATTTTCGTGTTACTCAGATCTCAAACAGTGAAGTCTGGGCTGCAAGCAATGGTTTGTTCTAGTGTTTTTAGATCTGTTTGCATTCAATCAATCATTTATGGAAAACGTAGGTCCAATGACAAATGAAAGTCAAGTGAAAATTTTTGAAAGCAATAAAAGTAGTTTAGATTTGGTGGCAATTGTGGCTTCATTGCCTCCATAATTAAAAGCCAAAGTAATATTAATTATTTAAACTGAAGTACTCCCTCCTGATTTATCTAAACACTGTGGAAATGTAGCAGTAGTCGATTTTAAGATGTGTTCATGGTTTCATTCACTTCGATTCATAGCAGTGTTATTTTAGACCTTTGTGTTTGAGCCAGATACTGCTCACCAACTTTGCTTTTAAAACGGTCATAGATATTTCCATATGAATAACACATTATAATCTTCAAAAAGGCAAGATCTACAGTAGAGCTGTGGCTTTAGGGATGATCGTAGATTTCAGTTTCCCACACACGTTTCAGGTGACGTGAAGTAAGGATGAGGAGACCCTCGGCGACAGGGAGCTCATTGTTTTGTCTTACCAAGGGTAAAGCAGTTCTTGCTGTCAAGGACAACTGTTTCGACCAAATATGAAGGGGCGGAGGCAAAAGCCAACTCCCTCATAGGTGATTCGCGTAGCAGTTCTCATACTTTTTGTTCGGCCTCCTGTATTGGTGGAAAATCTAATGAAAGCAGCCTTTTTATATGCGCCATCACATGTTCCTTCTTTGAGTTGTTGTGAGTTAAAATCTTGTCTTAGTTGGACAGACGTACCAAGTCCCCAAGTATTGGAGAGACACTCCTGTTTGATTATGCAAAACTAGGTCCAATTTCTTTTCTCCTCAAAGGACCCTGTGTGTCAGTAATGTCAAGTAGTTGAATATACATGTCAAATACACTCCCAAGTAATGATTTCTTTGTTTATTATTAAACAATAAAGTGGTATTATGATTTGATTATTTGGTTAGCTTGTAAAATAACTAAAGCTAACTTAACCAAGCTTTTTTTCCCACACAAAAAGAGATTCAGAGTCTGAATTTTAAGTATGTATTTAAGATGAGACAAATGTTTGCTTCCCCTGGTGCCTCTACAGCCCCAGGGGGAGAATATTCTTCAACAGAAACAATAGTTTTCAAACAGTTTTTTTTTTTATGTCACTGGAGTTTTGTGTGTTTGTGTTGTCAGGGAGAAGACATAGTGCTAATAGGGGTATGTTTTTGGTTAGATCACACTCGGGTGTTGGTTTCACTGAAACTCAGGGTTGGGTTCAATATTCATGCCAAGGACATTCTAATAAAAATTTGTATGGATCTAACATTATTAGAGAAATCAGTTCTTGAAGTTGTGAATATGGCAGAATGTCACATTTCATTTTCTTTTTGTATTTTAGGACCAAAAACAGTTTTTTTCTGGGCACCAATGTTCAAATGGGTGAGTACTTTGCAGCACAGATGCAGTCTAACCTATACAGTGTGTATAAACCAATTTTATAAGAAGAGCTATAAGACTATAACGCATGAGATACTGGATGCAATAATGATAATTGTTAAGAAGCAGGAAGTGCATAGAATAAGACAATAAACTAAATGAACTAGTCATATGAGTTTCAAAGTCAGATGAATTGTGTACCGCAATGAACATGTTTACATACACACACTATTTCACAATTAACTCCAAACATGACAACGTTCCTCATTTGGTAAATACATAAAATAAGCATGTTTCATTTGGATAATCACCCTGTCTTGAACAAGCCCTGGTGATTGTTACACTGATCGATCAGCCATGACTGGAAACTGGCGAAACTTCAAAATCTTAACAAACGTGAAGAAGAAGCAAACAAAATTTCTGTCTTTTTAACAGACATAAAATTAGATTAAAACACGTTGTCTAAGTGGTGGAAGAAAAACTGTTTAAACAATAAGTTGTTTTAATCTTTGTCTTTTGTTGTACTTGTAATCATGAGTTGCATATCTGGGCAAATTATAGTTTGCTGATGATAGAATCAGATAGTGGACACAAAGATGAGGCTCCCCTCGTGATTACAGGGTCTTGTCTTTGCTGGATTGGCTGATATGACACGGCCAGCTGAAAAACTCAGTACCTCCCAGTCCGGGGTCCTTACAGCAACAGGTAAAAGATACAATGATGTTTCGGCTTGTGCATTCAAAATCCAGGATGGTGAATTGTTTGTGTTCCTTGAAGGTTGTCTAAGTTTTGCAATATGATTCTCCAAACTCAGTTGTGTGTTTAACCTTCACTCTCCGGTTTTCCTTCATCAGGCTTGATCTGGTCCAGATATTCATTGGTCATTATCCCAAAGAACTGGAACCTCTTTGCTGTCAACTTCTTTGTGGGCAGCGCAGGAGCCTCTCAACTGTACAGGATCTGGAGGTCTGTGTGCTGACATTGAAATTTAATTCATTAACCAGTGATTTATCTGACCATTTTTATCTTGGGAAACTTAATGTGCAGTTGCCAACTGGCAATTGGATATTTCTCGCTCATTGCTAATACAAAATCACTGCAATACGTTAATGAATAGCTACATGTGCTACCGATATGAGTCTGAGAAAAATAGCTCTCATTAGCATGAATAAATGACATTGGGGTCCATTTTAATAAGTAATAACACATTAGTTCATGAATTCAGTTGTTGGCAATTTGATTACCAACTCCTTCTGTCTGCATGCTGAAGTGTCCTTGGGCAAGGCTAAACCCCTAGTTGCTCCTGATGCTCGGGTTAGCACCCTGCGTGACATCTGAGAGTGAATGGGAGAATATAATCCAGTGTAATGCACTTTCAAAACTGCAAGGTGATGAAATCGCTATATACTGTAAATGGGACACCATATGCTGTACAAAGAACTGTGCTATGAGCTGCATAGCTGTGCGTAGCCATCGTTCATTTCACAACCAAGTACTTTGAGAATGACCGAAGGAAAATTAAGGAACATATAAATGTGTCAAAACAGGACTCATTCCATCAAACCTGTCATGTCCAAAAAGGAGCAACATGCATCCTCATGGGTTTTTCTGCTGCTTAAAATGATCCAACTACTGATGTGCCAGGGTATAAAAGGTTTCAGTCCACATGAATGTTTTCATACAGACATCTTTACTGCCTCAATGCAATATCTATAATTACAGAAGTTTTATTCTGATATCCTCACGCATTCAATGTTATCTTAAAGGATACCCTGAAATGATAAATCAGATGGAGATCTCAACTTTGATGTGGTGTCGTGATGGACACAGATGCTGATTAACAATGAAACTTTACAATGGCAGTATTTATCAAGAGGTTTCCGCTCTCTGTGGATTTTTGGAGACACAGAAATAGCTGGTAGCAAGTCAAGTCAAAGTCAGAGTCAGCTTTATTGTCAATTTCTCAGTGTGTGCCAGACATTCAGAAGAATCGAGAGGACTTTTCTCACAATCCCACGGTGACACAAAATCAACAATACGGCAATAATTGAGTGCAAATTAGCAGTAGATTGAACTGTTTCAGTGAACAGTAATCACCTGGTGAAGCTCATTGCTCGAGGCGTCTCAAGTATCATGATAAATTTTGAATTTTGCTTTAAAAAGGTTTTTTTTCTCCAGTCACTTTGTGACCCTCAAGGTGATGTGGAAATGACAACCTTGTTCATAAATGTTTCCTTTTATGATCGCACTCCAAAATCATGCTCAGACATAATAAAAGTACAAGCAACACTCACTCAAGAGTGAGAACACATAAACTACATTTTAATCTTTTAATCTTAACAAGTAGTCATGCCTTTTTTTCCTTAATTCCCCTAACAGCTACAAGCAGGAACAGAAGGCTAAAGAGGCTGCAGAGTCCTGAGTGTGTGTCGATGCTCCACTGCAGTGGAAAGAAGGGGAGACTTCACCCTGGGCACCGAGCTGCCCCTTCCCCTCATTCCTCCAACATCCATGTTGTCTCCATTACATCCATGCCATAACCATTATCCTACCACATGTAGCCTGTTTCCCTGTTGGAGAGGTGCACTTTTATTTAAGTTTGGTATTTCCTCAGGGTCCAAATTAACATAAAGATAATTTTTTTAAAAAACTTTAGTCAACACAAACTGAAGAATGATGGTCACCAACGCACAAGCACCGCTTGTTTGACAAGCTGTATGATTGTACAGTCTTTATTTATAAAGTTCATGCTGTATATGTAATACAAACTGGGAAGTTTTGCTTTTTCCATCATTTTCAGGTTTAGCTGTCATTACCTCATGCAATAATTAAAAAAAGTAACTAAATGTGTTGAACATGGCGCAGGGAATGTTGAATCAAGAGCTACTTCACATTACCTTCCAGACATGTTCATAATAGTGGTGACACAATTTTTAAGAGCAATTATCAACATGTAATGATTCCTTCCATTTACAAGGCTTTAACTTGTTCAAGAACAAATTATAATTTATTAATGGTTTCACCTGTCTTGTTATTCTGTATTTTCTGTTGATTTCTAATTCTCTCATGCCACATTTAATGCACAGCTTTCTTTTGTTACACAAGAGTCAGCTCGTTGACACTGAACTGTTAATGGCTATCTGATGTCTCTTCTCTCTAAAAAAAGATGTTTATTGTGAGAATAGTATTTGACATCCTTCCAATCTAGAATTTATTCTAATCCCCTTACATTTTTTTTAGCAATAATTGATCCACATCAGTTTAAAATATCACTAGTTCTGTTGACTGTTTAGAACAAAGGGAGGCTCTGTGGAAACGTAATGGATGTGTAATGCTAATAAACTGTTCAACACCTGAAGTATGAAATTATTTACAGTAATATTGACTTCACTAGTTACCACTAGCAGATTGAATAATGTTAATTTGTAAACATCATGTAGAGCTGTTTATGACTGAAAGCACCCCAGCCTTAAACATTAGGACAAGACTTTTACCATCACTAGAGAATCCTTAAGTTTCTTTTAATCATTTCATTTTGCCAATTCCCTAATAGGCCCATTTCAGGATTTGGACAAACCTTCACTTATTACCAAATTCAAAGCTTGTTTGTATTGAGTGGTAGAAAATTGGCAATTCACTAATGGTAGAGAATGTCCCAACACTGCGAGTTTGCAGTCAGGGAAGGTCAAGGGAGAAATTAAAGGGCTGTAAGTCGCCATGGCGTTGTATTTGTGCCAACATTGAGGTTTGAAATGTGTCCACATCCAAATACAGAGGTTACAAAACTGAAATAGAAGTAAAATTATTTTGCCTAATTTTACATGGGATTTTATTGCTACAAGAATAACCAATAGGGTGCTGCCTTTCAGCATGTCTATTATATCAAAAATAAATGTAAATTTCAAAACAAAGGGGTATGAATTCACCCTCACAGATAGTATAGATGGGGTCTCAGCCTTGGACCTGCTGTTTATGGTGACATGTTAATGGCTGATGTCATCACATCAACACAGGATAGTAGTTTAAGTCTTCTGAATTAAATGAGTAAAGCTGTTTATTGTAATTAATGAAGAAGTCACAGTTAAACTCAATTTTTTTTATTCACAAACATGTCGAGCTTAACGTTTTCCACCAACACGAGGAGCGCTGATTTTCATGGGCTTGGCAATCTTGGGTTTCTGTGCAGCCTTGGTAGAGGCCTGCAGAAGACAAACGACAACAGACACTATGTTAAACATCACTAGGTTTTAAAGTTTTTACTGTGGATATTTCTTTGTGATGAGAGCAGAATTATGACAAATACTCAGTAGTCTCTAGTTAGTTTAGAACCGGCCATTTATGGCTACATAGGAAACTGATATTCCACTGAGCCAAATGTCCTCAGCCAAGACCATACTCATGACTGCATTGTGATTTGTTTTCAATTGAATTGATTTGTTATCAACTGAATTGAAACGATTGCCTCAGGATAAAGTTAACTTAACGAAGGTCAATTTAATGTAAAAATTGTAAAGTGTATCTCAAAAAATGGGTAAATTAAAACCAAAATTGCAATATACTGTATTTTTCAGACTATAGGCCGCAATTTTTTTCATGTTTTGGCTGGCCCTGCAACTTATACGGTGCGACTTGCATATTAAAATATATACGGTAATTTCACATGGTCATTTTCACACTGACAGCCGTGAGAGTGCGCTCTTGTGTGCCAGTATCTGCTACTCCTAGTACTCCTGTAGCACTGAAAATGTAACATTTTAACATCAACGACAGCTGAGAACAACTGAACATAAATACCCCCAAAAAGAAAATCACATTCTGCAGATTACAAGCTGCAAGTAGTGAAAAATGCAGCCGAAAACGTAATCAAGCAGCAGAAAAAGTTTGGAGTGAGCGATAAACTTGTGAGGGACTGGCGAAAAGCGGAGTATAATCTAACTGCAATGAAGAAAACAAAAAGCAAATCACAGCCTAAAAGCTAGATGATGCAAGGAACTGATACTGAGTCTGATGAGAGCCACACAGAAGAGGAAACGGCACACTGTCTATCTCCGGAGTTGGCGGAGTCGCTCAGAACTGACACCGAGGATGAAGAATTCAATGGATTTAGTGATTTGGAGTGAGAGCGAAAGTTTAGTAAACTTGTTATCCTATGTTGTTTATGCTATAGTTATCTGAATAACTGTTAATGTTACGTTGTTATACCAGACACGTATTCAGCCTGTTGTTCTCTATTCTATAGTTATTACCATAACTTGCCTTTCAAGATGAAATGTCTGTTCTTGGTCTCTGATTTTATAATATAAATTTCCCCCCCAAAATGGGACTTATAGCCCAGTGCAACATATGTTTTTTCTTCTTCATTATTCAATTTTTGGCTGGTGCGACATAGTCCGGAAAATGTGGTATTGTTGCTCTGTCTGTTATGTAGGTGCACATCTTTTGAAAATAACTAAATCAAAGACCCCTTTTTCTCTTTTTGCACCAAGCAACCTAAATTACTAAATCCCATTCTCCATTTTTAGCAAAAGCATTTCTATCACCCTTACAATATGTACTAATTCTGCACAGAGAACTCAAGGGTGGAACGAACTGAGGAACGAGGAAGTCTCACCTTAGCAGTTGGGACAGCGGGCTTCTTTGCTGCCTGTTTTGCCTTCTTGGCTTCCTTGGCAGCCCTGAGAAAATAGAGCAAGAGCCATGAAATCATAAATATAGCATCCAATCTAAAATGGCCACTGCACTAAATGTAACAATTATTTTTCGATTCCAGAGAAAGGAAAAATCCAACATAAAACGACATCAATATGACGGAGCTCGACTAATTCAGTGGCAATCCAGAAAATGTTCTGAGTTCAAGAACTAATAGAACATTTATCATAAGTTTTAAATAACCTGTACTTAAGACAGACTTTTGTTTTGTTTTGTTTTTTCCCCTTAAAACGTCCTGTGATAGATCCTTCACAACATATATGCGATCTGAACACAGTTGAGTGAAAACACTTCAGAGCAACTCAGGAAACGTTCCATGGAGGGGGAAAGGTGCATAAGTAAGATAGAGATAACTGCTTTTGTTTTACCTGATAGCCTGCTCCCTTTGAGCCTTGCGGACCTCAGGCTTCTGGTTCCTCTTGGCCATGATCTCTGCCAAGGAGGCCCCAGTGATGGCCCTCTGGAACTTGACAGCACGGCGGGTGCGCTTTTTGGCTACCTCTTCCTGTTACACATGATGCAAAACTAGCCATTTTAATTCTGTGGTTCCAGGGCTGCTTTAGCAGTAAAAACTAGTTTACAGTCAAGTAATTCATGATAGTTAAAACAATTAAGTAATTTGGCAACTGCTGAATGAAGATGTTTGTCATTTTTATCAGGAGAGACCCCCAATGCACAGCATCATAATAAAATGTAGCTATGTGTGTCCTACAAGATTTACCAACCTGTAATTTAATAGTTTTGGCCTACAAACATCTTTCAAACTTAATTATGTTTTATACATTACTGAAAGCTTATAGTGACTTGTGATCAAATTTAACAAATGCACGTGCAAGTGTTGGAGAGTTTGGAGGCCGGCCACTGGTGGGAAATCAATGGCCAGTACTATGAACTCCAGTTTGGTCTGTGGCTGCAGGTATGGAGTGAGCACTGTTGCACAGCCTGCAAAACACAGTCTGACAACAATACATATCATGGACTGACACCATGCACACCATCCACCCACAGCCAAACTCACCTAAAATTAACTTTAAGGTCTACAACAGTGTAAAATTTAAATGGAAAGTGGAAAATATAGATTCTGTAAAGGGCAATATATGTGTTCCCCGTCTCTTTGTGAAATTGGATAAACAGAAAATCAAGAGAAAATTCTAAAAAAAAAATTAAAAATACATCAAATCAAAAACAGTTAATCAAGGTAACTTCAACAAGCCTGAACGTGTCAGTTGAAAGCATGTTTAGCTCAAACATCACTTTATCAAATTATCACATCTTTAATGTGCACCACTACATGAAGATACAAAGAGAGACTCCAACTCTGGCTTGTGAGATAACTAAGTTTCATCTCCCTGAAACTCTTACTTACAGACTGCCCCTTCTTATGCTTGCGCCTGTAGAGCACAGTCCAGTTGATTTGTCTGGGGTTCCTCTTGGCCAGGAATGCAGACTCACATTTTGCATTCAGGAACTGGAACACCTTTCAGAAAAGCAAGGCAGACAATCACGTTACCTAGATACATGACTTGAAAATGGTGGATCCTCTCACACTTAATTCAACAGTCACAGTAAGCGAAACATACCTTATTTAACCCCATGACTACATTTAGATAATTACACTACATTAACTTATATCAACCGAAAGAACTTTGGCATTGCTCCTACTGCCAGTTTTTGGTCAACTGACAATAAGGCATCTGCCTAAACACATTAAAACTTATGTAAAACATTATGGCTTGAGTTTTACAAATTTCCTTAATTGACCACATGATACAGCAATAGTGTTTTATTTATTTATTACAGTCTACTTTAGTGAACTCACATCCTTGCTTCTTTTAAGACCTGGCTTTCCGAAGGGTCCGTCTCATGTTGAGTTTAGCTAAGATATTCGACCTAGTCAGAATCATCATTCATGATCAACAACTTTTGGATAGTCAAAACCAAGATATGCCATAACAAAGGGGGCTGTGTTTAAGTAATCTTGGTTGTTATCGGTGACGCTAACGAGTACCAGTTAGCGCTGCTAGCACGGCTAAGTGGGTTGCATTGGATTCAATGGGAGGCCTGGTCAAAATAATTACGTTACATACACTAAAATGGGGAAAGTGTGACACTTATTGACACATTGAACTTCGCAATAACGTCGCGACATTTAAAGGACGTACGAAATGCTTGCTTTGAAAAGACGAGCGAGTCATACACATTACCTTCCCGTCTATCCTGGCATACCGGCGGCCATGGCCGGGATATATTTTATAGCCGCTGAAACTGCACAACTCGACCCTGAAAACAGCAAATATACAATGTCATTGAAAGTTAATAGGACAAATGAATGCAACGTTGTAAAAGTATTGTTTCAATACTTATTAAAATGTCTAGATGGCTTTTGATAATATTCTGAAAACTCACTTCATGATGGCTCCGAGAGGGCACAAAACCGGAAAGAACGATGACGGAACCGGAACAGGATTTAGCAGACGCCAAAATCCAATTTCAATACTTGTGAAAAAGACTAAACTGCCGACGTTTTATGAAACGCCTAAAGATAAAATCTTGATTAACATTTTTGGGGGGAAAATAGTGTTTGATAATTATTATCTCTTTGCTGACGTCACACCATGACCCTTCTGCATTAAATGCATCATAGCCAACGAAATCTTCTTTGCATACTAAACTAAAGCATCGTCACAAGGAAGCACAGTCGTTATAAACTAAATTATCCAGGCCATGAGTTATTGAGAGTAATGACAGCTGTCCTTCCTAGCTGTATAAAACTCTGCATTCAATACATTTTCTAGCTCGGTGCACGATTATAAATATATAGCTAAACAAAGAAATCTGCTATTTCATGCGTAACGGCTTCCCCTAAAGGTATGTGTTTATAATTGCGTTTGTACCTGTGTGTGAGAGAAAGACACCCCCATCAATTTCAAAAATCACAAAGCTAATTTACAGAAATTTGTGTTCACATATCAACCCAGAAAAAGGCAAGTTTGATAGGGACCTATGTAACTAATCACACACCTAGAGAAGTGTCCTACAGGAGGCAGCACTAGAGCACACTGTCGCCGAATCTCGCAGGAAGAAGAAGACGCGTTGCTAGCGAACGAAAGGTGTCGGCTACCTGAACCCTCGGTATGGGTGTATCAGATTTGCAATTTGAAACAAATGCTGGTAAGTTTTTGTCCCTCCTCTCTCCCTGCCAGACATACAGCTAGATTTCTTGTATGAAAATGTTTTGTTTAACGGCACAGACATTCGTCGTAACGTTCTGTTTACGGGAAGGTGTTAGCTGGCGTCCACTCGACCGTTACCAACATAAGACTAGGCGATGTAGATAAATCATCTCCGGCCAGTCATTTTCAGTTTGACCCATTGATATCTGCTTGCCCAATTTAAAGAATCCATTGTGTGTTCTCTCCTAACATCCCATAACTAGTCCTTGTAAACTGGAAGCCGAGGGTCATTTCTTCGTGTACATGTAGCACAATTGTGTTCTTAACTTCCCTGTGTTATTATCAATGAATCTGAGTCAAAGTTTCTATCAGTTGTCAAACAGCCAGCAAGGTCCCTGCACGCTCCGCTACTTTGTTCTCACTCCCAGGGCTGCGAGAACATGATCGAAGCTCTTTCTGGCCGTGATATTTCATACCCGCGAAGGTCTCGCCATCTTTTGCGTCAGACGCTCTCCTCTGTGCAGAACGTTCGGGCTACCTCTTTCAGAAAATTACTGGCCTTTCACGTCGTTTTGCCTCACTACATGTGTGACTTATAAAGTTCTCGGTGAGTAAATAGAGATCTTCGGTCTTGCATCTAAAAAAACAACGCAAATCTATTGAGAGATCGGTGTTGAAGATGCGTTTTGATTTTTCTTCATTGTTTACATGATAGATCTTCGGATGTGTTTACCCTGGAGAATTAAACACGTGCTTGTGTTCTCCTCTTGTCTTAAAGCATGATGAATATTAGAATGATCCATATATCAGCCACTTTGGCCGAAAATAACATGAGAAGTGGTTTCATTGTCAAAATGTCTGATCCGTAGTATTAAGCCACTGTTCCACCCAGCAAAACTGCCTTTAGAAACGGCACTTGCTTATCAGAGCATCATCATCACTTGCAGAGTGGTAATTTTAAGTTATCCGAGGGAGTCCTACTGCTTCCTGGAGACCATCATTAGCCAGCACCAGAAGTGGGAGCTTACTAATGAAAAAGACGAGCAATAGACGTACTTTCATATCCAATTGCAGAAATTCATCTTGCCAAAGATGATGATGGTGCAGTTCTACACTGTAATCTTTGCGCCATTCTTCCCTTCCCAACCTCCTCCTCCTTTTACTTTCGGCTTTTCCCTTCAAGGGTCGCCACAGCGAATCAACCTTCTCCATCTAACCCTATTCTGTGTATCCTCATCTCTCACACCAACCTACTTCATGTCCTCTCTCACTACGTCTATAAATCTTCTCTTCAGTCTTCTTCTAGACCTCCTGCCTGGCGCCTCCAATTCCAGCATCCGTCTACCAATTTAGTCTCTATCCCTCCTCTGTACATGACCGAACCATCTCAGTCTGGCTTCTCTAACCTTCTCTCCAAAACATCTAACATGTGCTGTCCTCCTGATGGACTCATTCCTGATCCTCTCCATCCTCTTCACTCCCAAAGAGAACCTCAACATCTTCATCTCTGCTACCGCCAGCTCTGCCTCCTGTCTTTTGTTCAGTGCCACTGTCTCCAAACCATACAGCATCGCTGGTCTCACCACTGGTTTGTAAACCTTTCCTTTCCTTTCTGGATGACAGTCTTCTATCACATAGAACCCCTGAGACTTTTCTCCACCCATTCCAACCTGCTTGAACCTGTTTCTTTAACTCTTTTCCACACTCTCCACTGCTCTGGACTGTTGACCCTAAGTACTTGAAATCCTCAAACTTCTTGATCTCAACTCCCTGTAGCCTCACCGTTCCACCCGGCTTCCTCTCATTTACACCCATATTCTGTCTGGCTGACTAACCTTCACTGCTCTCTTTTCCAGAGCATACCCCCACCTCTCAAGATTTTCCTTTTCCCTCCTCAACCCCCCTTTGGTTTTCTGTTATCATGGACAAGGGCAGACTGCAGAGTATTGGTCACTGATATGCAAACTGCCATCTTTTTAGAGCCCCGAGGTGTGGGGATAGGATTGTAGACTAATGTTTTGAGACTCTCCTGTATGGCAGGAGGCTGACGACCATCAGGCCAAAAATTTCATGGCACTGGATGAGTTTCTTTTGTTTGCAGCATGTTTCATGAACAAGGTCTGTGTTCGCCAATGATACGGCTCCTTCCCTACTTTCAAATTTTGTAATTGTGAACTCCTTCAACTAACATTGCATTTTATATTTGGAACCACAACATTGTATTTGTTGAAAAGTGTTTCCTTTTGTTTGTTTTTGCTTTTGTCTTTTTCCACCTATCTCCTTATTATGATCTTATTCTACATTTTTTTCACGAATGTATCTGATCTCTATGTATTACAACTGAGTTTATTTTAGTATTATGTGTATCTGGGTGTTAATGCACTGTTATGTAACAGCAAACCGTGAAAGTACTTGGCAAAAGAAACCATTTCTGATTCTAATGACTGTAAATTAACTTTTGTTGTCATCTAACTGTTGCTAGCCATTCTTCAGCTTTTTATAAGTTTATAGAGTGCGTTTGCCTTTTTCTATCATTTAGAAAAAGTTGTTATTTTTCAAGTCAGTTTAATCTTCAACATCTCATTTTGAAAAGGCGATGTGGTGGATCTGTCATCTCGGGGTATACAAAAGCTGGAACCAAATTTTGTCTGCTCCGATGACACCCACACACTCATCCTAGACCGAAACCAAATCATGAAACTGGACTATTTGGAAAGAAGTCCAGGCCTCCAGCAGGTACGTCAGTCCTCAGACACTGCAATATTCCCCTTAGTTTCTATCACTGTCAATCAATTTATGTGGGATAAGAGATGCATTACTGTTTTTTTACATGCCCTTATTTGCAGCTGTCCGTTGCCAGTAACCGTCTGGTGAGAATGATGGGCGTGTGTCGGCTAACAGAACTGAAAGTCCTAAATCTTCCAAACAACAGTATTGGTTATATTGAGGGGCTGAGGGATCTGCCGTATCTCAGATGGCTCAACTTGTGTGGGAATAATATAAAGGTATAAAAAAAAAAAAAGTTCTCCCATACTTGAACAATACACCAATAATACAGTATTAATGTGTGCAAAGTTATCTAAACAGTATATCAATATAGTATTACACATTTCAGTTAATGTTTTCAATGTAGAGTTGTATAATTTTGTGCTCTGCAATTCAGACATATTTAGTTACTTTACCAATTTTTATATAATTTCACGCTGAGAACTAAAGTTGATTGCAAAGTTACTGTTAAAATGTTCCTACAATATCACTATTTTATTAAAATCTATCTAGTGAGAGGGGAAATAGTGATTTGGCTTGTTTATGTTTTTTTTTTTTCAAATTCTCATTTTTAAGGTGTGCGTGCACGCTTGTATTTACGTTACATGGGTTTATCCAATTGAACATGAATGTTTTCCCTCAGGTCATTGAGCAACTTAACAACTGTGTTTCCCTTCAACACTTGGATCTGTCTGACAATAATATATCCAACATCGGTGATCTGACCAAATTGGTAGAGCTTAAGGTTAGTATTTGACAAAGTGGGAATAAAAAGTGAGACATTTACTGATTATGTGTATCTGAAATATATTCCAATATGTATGCCTCTGATTAATTTGGTGTCAACTTTTTCAGACTCTTTTACTTCATGGAAACAGCATTCAGACGCTACGTACAGTTCCTGCTCACCTGCCTGCACACATATCCATTCTCTCGCTGGCAGAAAATGAGATAAGAGATCTCAACGAAGTAACTCCTACCTTCTTTATCAACAGCACTCATCTAGGTTTCAATTCTAGGCAGTTTTTGTTTTCTTTATGTGAACTAAATTTTGTTTTATTTTTCTATTCACCTACAAATCCTGATACTCAATAGGTATTGCACCTGGCCTCTCTCCAAGAGCTGGAACAGCTGTCTGTTATGAGCAACCCCTGTGTTATGGCAACCCCTTCCCTGCCAGACTTTGACTATCGGCCTTACGTCATGAGTTGGTGCCTGAGCCTTAAAGTTCTTGATGGTTACGTGGTATCTCAAAAAGAAGGGTTTGTTGTTTACCTTGTTGTTCCAGTTTTCCCTTTAAGCTAGCATTCATAATTTTACAATAATTCTAACACTTTTTTTTCACAAATGCAGTCTTAAAGCAGAGTGGCTATACAGTCAGGGTAAAGGTCGCTCATATCGACCAGGCCAACATGTCCAGCTGGTTCAGTACCTTGCCACTGTTTGCCCTCTGACTTCATCACCAGCACTAGAGACAGCAGAAGATGCAAAACTGGAGAAGATTCTCAGCAAGCAAAGGTAAACACTCAGAGCCTAAATGTATTGCATTTAAGCCATTCTTTATCCTGTTTTTTTTATTTTATTTTTTGATAAATGAAGTACTTCAGTGCGCCATGTACAGGAGTACACAATAAATACACCTGTGTTACTTAACAAAACCCCAAACTGAAGGAAGCCCTTGATGACACCACTGTCTGCCAGGTTTCATCAAAGGCAGTTGCTAGAGGAGAATCATGGAAGCTCCCCGAACATTTCTCGCCCAACTCAGCTGGATGTCGAGAAGCATAGTCCTTTGCAATCTGCGCCGCAGGGGGGAGCCAGAGAGGCGAAGGTGGTGACCACTGCTTTGATGCCCGCTGTTTCTTCTGACCAGGAAAAAGGCATGACATTTTTTGTGATGTTTGTAGTCCAAAGGTTTCTGTATACAATGCATAAACAAGCTTATTTACATTTCTCAGTATATGGAACTTTGGACAGCACACTGTTTATGTATCAGTAATTAATGTTTTTATGTTTTGTTTTTTGTTTCTTAATTTTTCAAAGTAATATATCTTTAAAGACCATGTTCTATATTTTTCCATATCTGCATGGATATGAAAATTGCAAACCTAATATATCAGATAAACATGAGTCCGTCCAAAACACAGTGAATATTTTGAAGTTCCTGTATTTAGAATTGATCTGACCCTCCACATATTTTACTTGAGATTTCATGAAAAGTACCTGATTATGTTTTTGTAACTATTAACTTGTTTCTTCTGATTTTTTTTGGCAGTTTATTACTTTTTTCATGTATTTTTGGAAAACAACAGATGCTGTTTTACAGGCATTCATCTACAGCTTGAAAGTCAATAGCCGGTCTTAGGATCTTGTTTGTGGTGGCAGCAAATTTTAAAGTGAATACAATTTTTGTGTTTTTTAAATGTCCTTAAATATTGTTGTTCTTTTGGATTTCCCAGAGCTCTTTGAAAATAGCCATTCAAGTACTGAAGATGATCAAATTAAACAGGAAATCTGGGTTATAAGAGGGTTTGTTCAATACAAAAACCAGATGGATACTGTGATCTGCAGCTACTTCTTACTTTAACCCTGAGGCCAACAAGTCCATGGTTTTTGCAATAATTTTTGCAGGTTGCTCACATAACTTGGTTGTGTTGATGTGAACTTTTATTTTAAAAAGTTCCTTGGCCATTCATAGTATTTCATGCTGGTCTAAGGTGTTGTATAATTGTGTGTCTGTGTGGTGGTGTTTTTGCTTTTTCACAGGGCCAGTTTTGCGATTTAACACCTGGGTGGGCTCTGAATCATCTCCCCTGCCGTTGCCAGTCATCCACAGCCCCCGGCTTGGAGAGGAGCAGCTACGTTTAGAGGTTATGCAGAATGATGAAGACCAACTCGATGGCAAGATGCTTCTGTCAGAGTCTACCTTCAGCCCCTGCACATCTGACCTGGAGCCACAGCTAGCACACTCTGACAGCGAGGACGAGACAGAAACTTTTGAGCCCGATTCTCTTGCCCTCAAGCTGCCAGCACAACACAAGCAGCTCAGCAACAACAAGAATCATCTTTCAACTCCAGTGAATACACAAAAAGAGTCCCTTAACGAAGTTGTTTCTTGTGATGACATAAGAACAATTTTAGTAGCGGTCAGAGGGAGCACAGCACAGAATGAACAGGGAGCATCCTCTCATATTGAGGCAGAAAGAAAAGAAGTACCTGAGGCGGAAGAAGCTGTTAGTTGCATCACTCTGTTAAGTTCAGTGGAGGCTGCAAACGCTGCTGTGAAAATACAGTCATGGTGGAGGGGACATTACACTCGATCTTATCACCCCACCGCGAGAGAAGTGCGCAGTGAAATTCGTCTGCGACGGATGCAAGACCACATTGTTTTTTTGTCTGAAAAGTTAGACAGGTAACGAACTGACATTCAATATTATATGGAGTATACTAATTGCTTAGATTTTGCCAAAAATAGCAAAGACTCATGAAATCAAAATTTGTTCACAGAGTGCAGAGGCAATGTGAAGAAGAGAGGTTGCAAAGGCTGGTACAGGAAGACGCTGTGAAGTTTCTGTGGAAACAGGTGAGCATCAGGTCAACACTTAGCCAAGAGTTGAGTGGAAAACTATCAAATATTGGTGAAATGCACATCATTCCACCTTGATTATCTGTGGCTGTAATTGAATTCCCAAATGAGACGTGATATTAGACAGTCCCACTTACATGAAGAATTAAAACAAAAAGTCATCTCTCTTCTTATGACTCTGTTAGTTACAATTATAGTAAATGCATAGTTCTATTTATGAACTTCTGGAGTGCACCTGAGGTCAGGATTAGTCAATAGATATTTGAAACCAAACTATTTTTGAAAATATGATTGACATGATTTGATATACAAATTAACAAACACGGGGAAAGAATATTGAAATGTGTCATTCTTTTCATGGAGCATTAATTTATCCTAATTGTTCCTACTGTTGCCCTTTGCCATGTAGCTCCAGTCTCTGCAGCAGTGGAAACAGTCGGTAGAACAGCAGCTGACCCAAATCAATCAGCCTCCTACAGCCTCGCCAGCTCAGATCTCCACCCCTGGGCTTTGTGAGGTTGTTCCAAATGTGAACTCCAGCACCAACAACCCAGCTGGTACAGACGTTTCTTTCCCAGACTCCGGCTTCCAGTCAACATGTGAGCAGCATGAGGCTCATGAAGATAGCTTCTTGAGCAGTGGGACTGCAGGGTCTTTGAAAACGGTGCGAGCACTCAGCCCCATTTGCAGTGGCAATGGGTCGGACAGTCCAGACTGCAGCCTCCTAGAGCAGTACCTCTCCTCTGTGCAGCAGAGGGAGGAGGAGGCTGAGGAGAGCATCAGTGACAGAAGAGAAACACCAGATTCTTCGCCATCTGTAACCCCAACAAAGACAGGGGATGTTTGAAAATCACACTCCTCTCAATGAGTAGATCTCATTATCTGGCACTTACTTACAATTGACTGATTATCACAACAGTGTGTAGTTATCTGAACACAGTTCAAGCTGCAGAATCAATAGCTCCATGTGAATGTAACTCGTTTTTATACTTCACCCTTTGGGTCCTTTTTTTTTTTATTTAATGGAGGCCACACCTCTGTTTCAAGGAAAAGACTGATGTAGTTTCAGAAGAAAGACGAAGAAGAACTTTAGGAGCAATAAGTAATTATTTTACAACATGCAGTTATTAGGTTTACCCGCTACATTATAAATATAATAAGCATGGTTTAATAACCTCTTCTAACCAATGTCCACTAAATTAAGTATTTATAATAAATTGCAGAAAAACCAAACAACTTTGATCTCCTTTTGAATTATCTGCCTGGACGCGTCCACAGACTGTTACACAATGATGAAAGACGGCTAACCAGAGGAAGCAGATCCTGCATGGGGTAGGACTAAATGGGCTGGTTACAAGAAGCCTCCAATCTTAAGTACTTTGGGAACACAGTCAAATCACTACATGTAGACAGATAAGGTATCACTAAGTATAATTATGACATCATGACTGAGTGGTGCTGTGAATTCAAAAATCTACAGAGACGTGACACCCCATGGTAATATGGCAGATATGAATTTTTGAGTGGAGATGAAATTAGACTTGGATTGGAACCAGATTTTACTATCATGGTATTGACAGGAAGGGAAATGGAGTACGAGTTATCTTGCAAGAGGTGTTGTTTAACAATGTTGAGTGTCCAAATAGACTGATGAGTCTGAAGTTGGAAATTGAAGGTGTGAAGCTCAATGCTTTTAGTGGTTATGCCCCACAGGTGGGATGTAAGTTAGAGAAGGAAACATTCTTTAGTGAATTAGATGAAGTGATGCAGGATATCCCAAGAGATGAGAGAGTGATAATTGGCGCAGACTTCAATGGACATACTTGTGATTCCAGGTGATTTGACAACTACAGCTAATGTAATCAGGGAGACAGGTGGGAGAGTACTTGGTGTGTCGTTTGGAAGGAAAGTAAATAAGGAGTCTTGGTGGTGGAATAAGGATGTGCAGGAGTATATACAGAGAAAGGTCAGCAAAAGAAGAAGTGGGAAACTGAGGGGATTGAAGAGAGTAGACAGGAATACAAGGAGATGCAGCACATGGTAAAGGTAGGGGTAGCAAAGGCCAAACAAAAGGCACATGATGACTTGTATGATAGGTTGGAAAGCAAGGAGTTAAAATGATTTATACAGGCTGGCAAAACAGATAGAGATGGGAAGGATGTTCAGCAGGATCAAATGATTAAGGATAGTAAGGGAAATGTTGACTGGTGCCAGACTAGCAATGGGAAGATGATAAGTTCTTTGAAGAGCTAATGAATGAGGAAAATGAAAGCGATGGGTAGAAAAGGAGACGATTGTAGACCACGAAATAGCAAGCGATTAGTGAAGGGGAAGTGAGGAGGGCATTGAAGAGGATGAAGAGTGGAAAAGCAGGTTTTCCTGATGATATATATTACCGTTCAAATGTTTGGGGTCACTTAGAAATGTCCTTATTTTAGTCCTTATTCAGTCCTTATTCCTAAGAAAAGCACTGTCCAGGTCGCTAAGAGGTGACAAGCCGATGCCAAAAATACAGAGACAGATGGAAAAGTGTGTGTGTGTGTGTGTGTGTGTGTGTGTGTGTGTGTGTGTGTGTGTGTGTGTGTGTGTGTGTGTGTGTGTGTGTGTGTGTGTGTGTGTGTGTGTGTGCGCGCACATCTATATGTAGATGTGATTGTGCACAACCTCTATATGTGGACATGTGAGTGTGTGTGCATGTGCACATCTTTATGACATGTGATT
>CAAKHD010013185.1:0-80555 GCA_901007705.1 Fistularia tabacaria | reverse complement strand
ATAATGGGAATATTTTAAGTTCATTGAAGTGATAATGAAAGAAAAAAATGAAAGCATAGGGAAAAAAAGGAGACGATTGTAAACCACGAAATAGCAAGCGATTAGTGAAGGGGAAGTGAGGAGGGCATTGAAGAGGATGAAGAGTGGAAAAGCAGGTTTTCCTGATGATATATATTACCGTTCAAATGTTTGGGGTCACTTAGAAATGTCCTTATTTTTGAAAGAAAAGCACTGTCCAGGTCGCTAAGAGGTGACAAGCCGATGCCAAAAATACAGAGACAGATGGAAAAGTGTGTGTGTGTGTGTGTGTGTGTGTGTGTGTGTGTGTGTGTGTGTGTGTGTGTGTGTGTGTGTGAAATAGAATAGAATAGAATAATACCTTATTGATCCCACGGGGGGAAATTCATGTGTGTGTCTGTGTGTGTTGCAGGTGCACGCGTGCATATGGAGAAACAAACACACACCCACCCACATTTTTGTGTACGTGAGCTGTATACTTTAAAAGTTGTGTACTTCTCATCCAGTTTGTCAGTGATACTTCAGAGTGGTGGGTTAAGCCTTTTCTAATGTGTGCAACCATATCTGCTCCAAAGTAAGTGTAAAAAAATGCACTTCTTTGTTATGCCTAAAAACCTAAAGGGTTCTTTCCAACCCCTGTGCAACAACCCTCCCCCACAGAATATGGGAACTGCTCTTGTATTTATTGTAGTAGTCTTGTCCTGGAGGAAGACATAATGTTGATGTTCTAGGTAACAATACGGAGAAGGTTTGACAGTGTTTTAGAGATCATGCTTCCATGTCCTTGTTCTGCATTGGACTATCAATTTATTCTCATATGGGTCAAAGAAAAAAACAAACATACAAAAGTAACCGTGGACCTGGTTTTCCCCTGCCCGGACGCGGGTCACCAGTGCCCCCCCCCCCTCCCCCCCCGGAGCCAGGCCTGGGGGTGGGGCTCGATGGCGAGCGCCTGGTGGCTGGGCCTGCACCTGGGGGGCTCAGCTGGGCACAGCCCGAAGGGATGACATGGGTCCCCCTACCCCTGGGCTCTCCACCCACAGGAAAGTCCAAGGGAGTTGGGTGCAGTGTGAGCCGGTGGCCGGGGCAGGGGACCTTAAGCTGCAGAAGCTGTAGCTCTAGGGACATGGAATGTCACCTCTCTGGCAGGGAAGGAGCCCGAGCAGGTGCGCGAGGCTGAGAGATTCCGACTACATATAGTCAGACTCACCCTGACGCACAGCGTGGGGTCTAGAACCAGGCACCTCTGGAGTTGTCCCCGGGCAGGGGTGGGCATATTGATTGCCCCCCGACTCAGCGCCTGCAAATTGGGGTTCTATCCGATGGACGAGAGGGTAGCCTCTCGCTGGAGAGACTATGGCTCGAGGCTGGCCTGGGAGCGCCTTGAGGTCGCCCAAGAAGAGCTGGACCATGTGAGTGGGGGAGAGGGAAGTCTGGGCCTGCTTGCCTCAGTTGCTGCCCCCGTGACCCAACTATGGATAAGCGGCAGAAGATGGATGGATGCACATTATTATTTGTAGAATAAAGATAAGATATAGATGAGAAGGCTGTGGTTTCGCGGGTCTTGGCCCACACCTACTGCCCCGAACGACTGGCCCCGAACCGGTTTTCTGATAATACTACCATTATGTCTGTGTCATCCAGGTCAATAAAGGTCAATCTCAGTCATCCAGGTCATGGTTAATTCTTGTCAAAATCCTCTTCTCGTGGCAACTGGACTTGAAGAAAAAAAACAAGTCCAATTGCCACGAGAAGAAGATTTTGACAAGAAATACTACCATGATTTTCTTCTTTTCCATTCGACTTTTCCGCTCAGTGGTCGCCACAGAGAATCAACCCCCTCCTTGTAAACCTTTTCTCTGTATCCATCTTCTCTTTGGTCACTACATCCATTAATCTTCCCTTTGGTCTGAAATTACTACCATGATATTTTCTCACCAATAATGGTTCGTAACATGGGGCGGGGTGGAGATGGGCAAGCCTCTTCCCGTTTATGGAGGTACAATGTTCACCTCATGTGGATGAACGTGGGAGGGTTCAATCTTTCCTCCTCTCTCACGCTGCGCATTCCGGTGTTCTTGGCGTTCTGGACATTCGACCCACGGCATCCGGCTTCCGCGAGCAGCTCAGCGTCCGTGAGTAGAACTGCGTGATTTTTCTAACCCCGATCCGCAATTACGGATTATTCCTCTCCTTATTATCGTGTTTATTTCTCCCCGGGTGGGCGGGTGTAACAGGCTTCGCGGGCTGCGATTGTGATGATTCGATAGGCGTTCCACGCTGAGACCTCCATCGGTTAAGAGCTTGTATAGTCTAGATTCTAGACTCTAGAAGGAAGACCCCCCCCCCGACACACACACACACACACACACGATCCTTGCTTGCTACACACGAATGGACAGGCGATCGCAAGGCTTCGCCCGCTGCCAAGGCTTTGTCCGCGAACGCAACACCAGCTGACCAGTTACATCAAAACAAATAAACAACGTCGTGTGTGTTTTGTAGAGGGAGCCTCCCAGACATCCACAACCCCTCATATAACGGTCACAGAATTCCTGAATGTGATTCAGCATCCCCGTAATCGTTTGATTTCAACCGGATGGGGTTGCACATTAATGTTTGCGAAATAGTAACGATGATTTCTTGCGCATTTTTTAGGTTGTTTTTTTAATTTTTTATGAATCGAAGTTGTTTAGAAGAAACGCTTAAGAGCCAGTATGACGACATGGATATGACTATGGCACACGCGCACGCACTCTTCGCCGATCACATGACCGCGAGTTCCACTGCACAAAACGATCAACATCCCCGCCATAAATGAACGTTAGCAAACAATACCATTATAATTACATCACTTTTAACATGAGAAATGGAAATAAAGCGACGACATCTGGAGGGAAAGTCCCCGTTATAGACGTCTTCATTGAAGCGTTACAATATGTAAATGATATAGACAAACCCCTGTTGTAAATATGGTTGAAATTGTTCTCGTAAATATCGTCGTTTGGGTCGTTCCAGAATTGGAGAGCATTTTACGTTATTCAATTTTACATCATACATGTAGAACATACAAAAGCATGCAGTCGTACAGTAAAATGTACTTGTCCTGAGACCTTATAAAAAAAACGACGCAGGGAAATTTTTGATTTAAAATACATTTTTTAATTAAACACATGTCTGGAATACCCCCTAAAATGCCACGTCTCTCTTGTCCCACCGCTCTGATGACCAAATTCAATATCAAATAAATCAGTTAAAATGCTACGTTAATGTCCTTTGTTCATATATATCTCAAGTAATTGTGGAAACATTTGTTTTAATCAGAATACTATATGAAATATTATTTTCTATGCAAAGAATATGTGCCCCACAACATGCATTCAACGCTGTTGCGTTAACACTTCTTGCAGAGTAGACGCGGAAGAATGGAGCCAAAAACATGACACAATGGAAACGAACATCATCGACCAGCTTCCTGCAAAGGTTTCTGCGCCCTTCGATTCTTATTTTGATAAATTTGTTAACCTTTCTTGTATGTCTCACTCAATGTCACGCAACCCTGCTATGCAAATTATTATCATATAACAAATTCATTATTTTTTTCTCTACCAATTTACTTTAGTAAGTTTGTCAATACTTTGCCACTTTGTCAATAACAAAAGCTAGCTAAATAGCTACTCTCTACCACTTAAAGAAAGCTAACTTAAGCCTTCTGGATTGACCCATTTGTTTGTCCATTGCGGCGTGTGCCCAACCTGCGTCCTGAACTGTCCTTTGCTGATGCAACAATTGAATTTTCACGCTGTGGGATCAATAAAGTTGTATTTCATCTCAACACAATCAAATAACACCCTCCAATCAGATAGAACATACATGTATTAAAACCCATATTCAGAGTCATCCGAATAAAAGCAAAAAGTGTTACATTCTAGGTAATACAAACATGGAAACACATCATAGAATCTCCGTATAGACGTAGCTACGCATCTAAGAACACATAGATACATCTTTATAACACCCATATGTAACCGAATGTATCAAAAAGTTAGTGTTTCTCCTGTATGAGCAAATCATGAAATGGATGTAAAATCATATAAATCCTGCCACCATGGGGAAATCTCAGTAATTATGGCACCCGTCTTGTCTCTTTGACAGACCTAATTTGTCTTTTCTTCACCTGCTCTGTTTCCTTCTCTGAATGCATTATACCTTCGGTTCTCAATTCCAGCACACTTTACTTTTGCTTTTAAAAAACTTTATTGAGAATTTTTCCATCTTTTATCATAAATGTTTTGTAGGAAAAAAATACAAATTGCAGGAAGTGCTCAGTTTGTTAAATCATGTTTTTGATTCTGATAAAATTGAATACTCAATAATTTAAAGTAAGGCTGGGCAATACAGTGTTTCGTTTACAATTTGTCATGGGGTTTAAGCACAGCTCTTTTCTTGTAAAAGTGTCAAAGTTGCTCTGAAACTAGTGGAAGTAGACAGGGACTAATCTCTTCATGTCTCCACTTGTGCAGCTGTTTGACATCGTGGACTGAGATCTGATTTGGACACCGTTGGACTGGTTTTTAGCTTTTTTGTTGATCCTTGAGGGTTGAATGATGCCATCGTCAATGCAGTGACAGCACAGTGTGAACCGCAGCTGATAATGGGAGACAGAAGGAGGACACCATGTGCCGAAATATATCAAAATATGTTCCCATCTTCTTCATTCTAGCGCTATCTGGCTTAATCTTCCTGTTACGCAACATCCACACTTTAGAGGTAAGAAAGATTTTTCCTCTTGTTTAAAACTGCATGGTAATATATTTGAACCACTCAATTAAGCATTAAACACAACAACATAGGCATAGATGTACGACACTGAACAAAGGCTCCAGAAGGAATCAAAGCTTTTGCATATATTATGTTTGCTTTTACATAGTTGTTATGTGTCTTAGCGAGTCACAACTGCACTAGAATAATGATAATAATAGTCTTAATGATGATAACAACAACGACCATACAAACAGAGAGCTGAATTAGTTTATCATTATTGAAAATGAACATGTATAATCAATAACACCAAATATATTGATAATAATAGCCTCCCTGGAACGGTCTATTCGTGGGTGCTGGAGAAGAGCGTCTGTCGGATAGTCAATTGTCGGATTCAGGGGGAGCTGTGTGGGTTTTGTACTGGTCCTGGAACTGTGGACCACATGTAAACCCTCAGCAGGGTCCGTGAAAGTGTAAAGGAATTTGCCAGATCAGGCTACATGTTTTTTCTAGACTTGGAGAAGGGATTTGACCGTATCACTCTGGGAGTCCTGTGAAGAATGCTCTGGGAGTATGGGGTACCAGATCCCATTATACGGGCCATTTGGTCTGTATGACCGCTGCAAAAGCCTGGTCCACATTGGTGGCAGGAAGTCAGATTTGTTTCCAATGAGGCTTAGACTCAGAGGGTTGCCTTTTGTCATCAATTCGGTTCGGAACCGAGAAGTGCATCATGGGATATCCCCCGGCAAAGTAAACCTTTAGCAGCATACATGGGGCTAGCCTAGCCCTTACTATTAGCTTCATCAAAAGGGAAGGTTACGAGCCTATTCTTAAACAAAGAGAGGGTGTCCACCCTCTACAAAAAGAGACATTTTGTTAAAATAAACTCCCCTTATAAAACACATATTCACAAAAAGAACCATATCAGCAAGACAATATCTCACACTTGCTGAAGACCATCAAATATAATTTTTTCAGCCCGCCCATGTTGATATTTGTTTTATGTTTCTTCCTCCTTAGAGATGGAACTGCCATTCAATTTCCGCTCTCTACCAGCTCCATAGCAGGATTCAAGCTGCCTTCATTCCGGGAGATCTCCCTACTTTCTATCACAACCACACCTTCTGTGCACATCTGGGCCAAAAACCCTCCCCCGAGGAAGCACTGGAAGAGCGCTACCTGTTGGAATCGGTCGCCTGGCCCGAGTCGCCATTCCAGTCCACGCAGGCGTTGCCAGCCCTTCGGCAGACAAGCGATCCTGTGCACAGCCTGTTTTCCATTCTCCCCATCAAAGAAGGAAGACAGTGGCATGTGGGCGATCAGGTCGAAGCTTTTGTCCAAATGCATGACTTCCAGGGTCGTCCCAAGCGCTATGGCGGGGACTTCCTTCTGGCCCGCTTGCACTCCCCAGAGCGTGGGGCAAGTGTGGGGGGTGTGGTGCTGGACCATAAGAATGGGATTTACTCTGCTTTCTTCCCGCTCCTCTGGGAGGGACCAGCTCAGGTCGAGATCACCATGGTGCATTCAAGTGAGGCAGTTGTTGTGCTGCGACATTTGAGGCAGGACCGTCCAGATCGGGTGTTTTTCAAGAGCCTCTTCCGCTTAGGGTTCCTCTCTGAAACTACGGTGTGTAACATGTGCTTGCCCCCTGACCGGCAGCCCCTGTGTAACTTTACTGACCTGTACACAGGGGAGCCCTGGTATTGCTACAAGCCCAAGCTGCTCAGCTGTGACACCAGAATCAACCATGCCAAAGGAGGCTATCTGAAACACCTCATCACCAATAAAGAGGCCTTGCTGTTCCAGAGGTTTGTAAAATAGATGTTCAAATGTTTTCTGACCGTGAACAAAACCTGAAATTTTACCTTTCAACAAAACTGTCTAACACACAATGTCTCTACCCAGCGGTGTAAACATCAAAGTTCACATCCATGCTTCCGGAACAGACACAATCAACGTTCTGCCTTCAACAAAAGGTACAATGATTGAGAATCCACTCACATCGGGCTGTGCTGTATTCTTTATGTGGGAATATATCACACTATTGTATACTCAATATCGTCTGTATTGCATAGTGTATCATACCACGATATAGCAAAGACTGAATATTGATCAGTGTAGTGCATTATTCTAAAAATCTGCTAATATTCATCCCTGGTCACAAACAATAGATTTGTGTGCACTTGTGGACAATTCAATTTTTAAAAAAAGTTATCAATATTTCTTACTTTGTATTAGATAAAGCAGAGAGCAGCAGTATGAAGCAAGAAGCTGCAGTTGTAACACCATCAGGATATTACTACGAGGACTCTTGGAGGCCATTGGATGGTGTAGCATTGCGGCAGTTTAATGAAAGCTTTGGGATCACGGAGTGTTTGAGGAACAAGATGATCCACATGTATGGAGATTCTACCGTGAGGCAGTGGTTTGAGTACCTTGTGACTCTAATACCAGGTGGGTGTTTTGGTCTTGTACTCTCTTTGATGTTTGCTTTTTTTCCTTCCTGCGAGTTATTTCATTTGATTCCCCTTCCCGCAGATTTGAAGGAGTTCGACCTGCACAGTCCAAAAAATGTTGGGCCGTACATGGCAGTGGACAGCACGCACAATATTCTCTTAAAGTACCGCTGCCATGGCCCCCCCATTCGGTTTTCGACAGTCGCGTCCAGCGAGTTGCGGTACGTTTCGAACGAGTTGGACGGCCTTTCGGGGGGGCCCAACACTGTTGTGGTGCTCAGCATCTGGGCCCATTTCAGCACCTTCCCTCTTGAAGTGTACATACGCCGCCTTCGCCACATCAGACATGCGCTGGTGCGACTCTTGGGCCGAGCGCCAGGGACAATCGTTGTGATTCGCTCAGCCAACCTCCAAGCCCTGGACGATGAGGTCAGCCTGTACAACAGTGACTGGTACTCCTTGCAGCTCGATGGAGTGCTCAGGGCCATGTTCAAGGGACTGAATGTTTTTTTTCTAGACGCCTGGCAAATGACTTTAGCACACCACCTCCCTCATGCTCTCCATCCGCCTCCAGCCATCGTCAAGGACATGATAGATACGCTCTTGTCTTACATCTGCCCTGAGAAGAGCAGCTAATCCGAATGCTTTTAAATAAGTGGCTGGGGTGTTTCAAAGCCTACGCAAAAGCTGGAGGCCTGTAACACTGGTTTCCCCGTGTTTCTGTCTGGGATTGACCAGACTGCTAATTTCAGTCACTTCAATGGTTAAGAGGCCTCGGTCAGAGTTTGTGTGTCATCTATTAAACATTTCTATTTTGTCTAAACAATAACAGTTGTTCTCCATCACTTGTTACGGTCTCAATCCTGACCCAGAACATCTGAAATAAGCCATTTTCCTCTGGAAATGCCAAAGACACTAGCAGCGTGATTGTTTAGGTTTGTGCATTTCTGCAGTTTTAAATTAAATATTTGAATTATGTCACTCAAAACGCTTTTGTTATATCTTTTTGTTTTTGTTCTTCTATAGAATTGTTAATTTAATTAAAAAACATAATTTTATTGGATTTCCAATGTCAGAGCTGCTGTGTTTGTGTGTCTCGTAGGCTCACTGAACCACCAGTGGCTTAAATGCTGAATCAAGCAAATATTCGCTTGAGGACATTTGTCACAAGATTATTAAAAATAAAAAATCTGAGAACATATGATCAAATTCCATTCTCTACAACTGAGAATACTGCAAACACTCCGGTTAGTTAAAGAGACATTGCATTTTATTGTTATTTCATTTTCTAAAAATCAAAGTAGTAAAGTTTGGGGATTTTGTCTTGACACGCTTCTTGTTTTCCCCTGACTATAAATTCAGCCATGTTTTAACCTGACCAGGAGACACCACCTCCCTTGAATTATTTGAATTCCAACCTGCAAAGTGCAGCATATCAATTACATTGTGGATAAATATCTCTACTTCAAACGTTTTACTTGGAAGTAATACAACATGATTTTTTACTGCAAATAGCATTTTCCATCATCCTATCAACTGTTACTTGTATTTAATTTGATTTATTAAATAAATCCAATGTTCTTTTCTATCTCATCAGAAGAATGTTTTTCTGTTGTTCCAATTTTTGGCAGTCAGGTCTTTTCTATAAGAGTGAAGTTCTTTTATTGGCAAAATAAGTTTTTTTTTATTTATTTAGTTTGGATAGTTTTTACATGGTGTTTTGATTTGAGTAAATAATTAATGTGTTCCTCAAAAAATTGAAGATTGAAGACCAGCGTGGGTGCATGTTACTATGTAACAATGTGTCTGATTTTGTCCAGTTCTGTCTGTTCAAGGTAAGAACACTCAGATTGCTCCTTTCGTAGAGCCTTGTGTTCTTGTATCCTTGGCACCCTCGTAGACAAATGTAATTCTTATCTCTGCTGCCAAATGTGAGTTCTGCCCTCTTGCGAATCTTCTGACCTTTCTCCAATGCACAAATGCCTCGACTGACATACTACATAACCAACTCACATGGATATTTACAATTCACTGCTTTTGAGCTCTGAGCTGTGTGCCCACCCTGTGTCCTGCACTGTGTCCTTTGCTGATGCAACAATTGAATTTCCATGCTGTGGGATAAATAAAGTTGTATTTCATCTCAACACAATCAAATCACACCCTCCCATCAGATAGAACATACATGTATTAAAACCCATAGTCAGAGTCATCCAAATAAAAGCAAAAAATGTTACATTCTAGGATATGCAAACATGGAAACACATCATAGAATCTCCGTAGACATAACTATGCATCTAAGAACACATAGATACACCATTGTAACACCCATATGTAACCGAATGTATCAGAAAATAAGTGTTTCTCCTGTATGAGCAAATCATGAAATGGATGTAAAATCATATAAATCCTGCCACCATGGGGAAATCTCAGTAATTATGACACCCGTCTTGTCTCTTTGACAGACCTAATTTGTCTTTTCTTCACCTGCTCTGTTTCCTTCTCTGAATGCATTATACCTTTGGTTCTCAATTCCAGCACACTTTCTCTTTTCTTGAGTGTGACAGCCTGACCCCAGGAGAGCCCTCTGGAGACCGCGATGCACAAGAGGGAAGGGAGCAAGGCTCCATGCGAGACTAAAAGCCAGACTGGGTTGTGTTGAGGATGTAGCCACACTGGGGGACTCATCTGTGAGCATAGAAAACAATGCTGAGTATGTGAACAGGTACATAAGCCCATGTGCTGACAAGCTCTTGCTCACTACATGAACCGTAAAATTCCCAAAACAAAAGGCCCTGGGTTAGCTGTCAAATAGTCATCATGCTGTGTGCCCAATCTTGCATTTTGGTCTGACTGTGAAACAGTACAAAGCTGTGAAGTACAGAAATAATCTGGATGGCTTGCTCAACAGACAGCTTGCCAAGCAATCTCAGTACCTTCACCACCTGCTTCAAGACCTCCAGCAACAGCATAGGAAGAAGGCACTCACAACTGGACCACCATCACTTCTCCCAGCATTGGGACCAAACAACATCCCTGGGTGAGCCCTCAGGCATGTGCCAACGAGCTGGCTGATCTTCTCACCTCCATCTTTAACCTTTCCATCAGACAGAGCTGTGAGAAAATTCTCTTAGTCTCTTATCATCCTCCTAATGAGCAGCCTGTATTAAAATTGATTGAAGCACTAGAATTGAACATTTTAAAAAGTAAAAGTTTAACTGAGGGTCAAAATTTAAATTGTGCTTTACACCACTCTACACATTTAATTTGTTTTGAATGAGTATGAATTGTTTAGAACACATGGAGGGTACACAGCCCATTTGCTCTATCAGTTATTTCTCACCGCGATAAAAGAAGTGAAATGCTGTTTCTGGACTCAATATGTTCCTATGTTCCTAAACAGGATGGAGGTGACAAAACTGGTATTGTAGTGAGAGTACAACCTCCCCCTCAACAGAAGGAAGGTGGAGGAGATAATATTGGTTATGAGGAAAAAGAGATCCCATTGGCCACTGTTCATCCGGGAGCTTGAAATAGAGAGGGTTGGTAATTTTAAGTACCTGGCATCCACATTAGTGAGGACCTCACCTGGTCACTTAACCGCAGAACAGACAATTAAGAAGGCTCAACAGTGGCTGAAATTTTCAGAGGAGGCTGAGGAGTTTGACATGCCATTGAAGATCCACAGTAACTTCTAGCGCTACATTGTTGAGAATCTTGACCCGCTGCATCATCGTGTGACATCGTGTGACTTTGGACAGCAAACGTTTGCAGCGAGTGATGAGGACTGCAGAGAAGATCACCGGGACTCCACTGCCCTCTCTGTTGAGGATTGACAAGGTAGAGTCCACAGGGGAGCTCACATTTCACACTTCTACCCTCAGGCAGGAGGGACAGAAGTAAGAAATATAGGACCTCGAGACTGAAGAATTCTTTTCATCCGACTGCTGTCAAACTCCTCAGTTGCTGACAGGAGTTTAAATTCATGGACGACCTCAGAACAATCACTTGCACTCGATTAACATTTCAGTTCTGAAACTTTTTGTTGACGTTAAAACAGCAGTTGTCAAACACATCAAACAGCCACTGTGGGCGTCCTGCACTTGACTGTTTACCTGTTCAATGATCACTGTTTAATTTGTGCAACATTAACACAACTTAATTGTGATCTTATACTACAACTATCCTACTAATTCATATAGTATATGATCTGGCATTCACTGCAGACAGCATATCACTTCTTTGTTCCTTACTATATTACCCAATCCAGAAAGTGACCCATAACCAATCAAAACTGTACTCACAGCTAGGGGATTGTCTGCAGCACACTGTACATCTGCCATACTCTCTGTCTCGTCTCCTGTTCATTGCTGCTGTGAAGGGCATGATTACTTATACATGTGTATATATATATATATATATATACACACACACACACACACACATATACATACATATATATATATATATATATATGCACTGTACTTTACGTGTTTACCCATCACTTGAATATTTGTATCATACTATGCTGATGTGTGACATATACATTTATACAAACTAAATAACAGCACCGTAACTGTTGCACTTTATATAATTTTTTTGGAAAATAACATAAAATAATTAAAATTAATTAAATCTGATATATTTTCCATTTGTAACTAAAGTACTGTTCATTAATGAGAAATGTCCCTTCTACATAAACAATTAAAATAAAAAATAAAAATGTATGCTTTTAACAAACACTACATTAACCTGGTCTAGTGTTCAAAATATAAAATGAATTCTAGATTTTTTTTACACCACCATCAATTAGTAGGGTCTTTAATACACTTTATTATAAAGTTTAATGTCACTTTTATAAATTTTGAGTCTTTCTATCTATACTAAAGCTTTTAGAGTATCACAATTACGACAAGTATTTCAGATCATCAGTCGCTTTGGCAAAACCACAAATCTGTACAAAACCACAGAAAAACACGCTATTGGATCCAAAAACATTTTGATGCTGTCACTTTATCACTGCCCTTACAGGAGCACACATTCAGTGCATGTACACAATCACTGGTTGCTTTATCTTCTACTGAAAATAACAGAAAGAGCTGGTCTATGCAGATTAAAAAAAAGGGCCACATGGACATTACAGGAGTGTAGAGCATGGAGCAGCTACTTGGATCAACATGTCGTACTGGGTTCAACACAACCTCTCTAAGTACTTTGCTCAATTGAGGACATGGAGAATATGATACCCACAGGCTCACAGGAAGAGGCACTACAAGTTTGGCTTTAAATCTAAACAATACTTTGAACTGGATGCTGTACTCCACAGTAAAAAACGGGAAAGCATATATATTCACTGTAAACGTCAGCTTTGTTTTCTTTTTTTTTTTAATATCGCTTTCAGCTTGCCTATCAAAAAATACAGTAGCACAAAAAGTGCTACTGTATTTTATTTGAAGTACAGAGAACAAAATTCCACTGCATCATAAATCGGTTTACAAGAGCTTTCTCCGTGAGACCTTCAAAAAGGGAGAAGAGGACATAAACAATACAGCACACTGGACACTTGGTAATAACTTCAAAATAAAACTACACTTAAAGCGAAGCCTTGTCATTACAGTGTTTTATGTGTGAATTGTGTCCAGAGTAGGGGCCCGATTAATTTATCGGAAAACAAATCCAAGGCATACCAATGCAGATACAACAGATTTAACAAAACATAAAGCTGAAAATCATTGGCAGTGTTTAAATTGATGCAGATGCAGTATAGGATGTCACAGCAGCTTATCATCTTGAGAGGCAATCACACATCCTGGACCTCCATGGCATCCTGAGGCCAGCTGTATGTGTCCAAGGTGAAGGAGTCATAATTAGGACTGTAGATGTGAGACAAGACGAACGCGTCCTTGTCCTTTGGCTCAGGATAAACAGAGGCAATGTTGTGTTTGTATGCATAGTTGATGATCTGGTTAAGAAGCACACAGGACAAATATTCATATACGTATATATTCAAATATTCGATACTGTCAGTCAACCAATACAGAACCAATATGGGTGTGTTATTTTACTGTTTGGTCTTAAGCAAAAACAACACTGTTTTTTTTTTTCTTATACCAAACAGAGATTGAATAGAATAAGATGTAAAATGCACCGCCTTGCTAATAGTAGTGGACTCTAATAACATATCCAAACATTACTTTTTTTTTTTTTTCTTGCACTACCGCTGCTTTGCACTTAGAAAACCTTGAAGCTGATTTTGCATCATGTACCACTATGGTACTACCTACTGACCTCTGCACTAGACTGTGCACTAGGAAGGAAAGGAAAAAAAAATGACAACCCTTCTGCTGCTAATCTTTCATGCAGCCAAATATCAGTCTCTTTCTGCGTGCACTTTATACTTCTATACCTCATAGTTTAATGAAACAGTTAACTTTACTGCTTATTTGCACTAAATTATTATTGTTGTATTGTTGATTTCCTGTCACAGTGGGATTATCAGAAACGTCTTCTCGATTCCTCTGTTTGTCCAGTACATGCAGAGAAATAGACAAGAAAGCTGACTTTGACATTTTGAAGAGCGTTATATATTGCATGTTTTTAAATTAGAAATAAAATAGAGATAACAGTATGTAAACTGTCAAATTAAGGTAAGTTAATAGAGACTGCACTGCATCAGATTAAATATAGGTGAATCATGTCTCTCTTTATCATATGTAACATATAATCATGACACACACATACAGACATCTAAACCTATAACAATGTAAGACAACAGAAGAATCAAATAGACGGATCAACAAAAATGGTCCATCTAAGAAACGGAGCTGTAAAATAAATGTAGTAAAATAGGAATTACAGAGAGTATTTTCACTAAGAAGTGTAGTTGAGGGGACATTATAAAATTGATATTTTTAAGTAAAGTGCTTGGAACTAAAAACTGTATTTGAGCACACTACTCTAACAAACCTTTACTTACGTACACATCAAGAAGCAGCGCCTGTTTTACATACTAAGGTTATACCTGACGTTAAAAAAGGCAAGTTATGCTTGAGGTCAGAGGTCAACCTCACAGGGAGTCAACCCACCTTCACTGCGATCTTGAAGGAAACCTCTCTAATGGTGTTGAGGGGAGGATAGAGTCGTCCCTCTGCCAAGTGCTCCTCTGTTACCATATCAGCTATAGCCTGGTAGAAAGTTTGAGATGAGTGTGACAATTGGTTGAGGTTCAATTCCTGTTCAGAATTCCAAAACTGTTGCTGTAAAGATCCAGGTAATAGCACCTCTGCTGTGGTGAGGAAGATTTCGTCTGATATGTGGCGCACTCCGCAGGCTATGACACCCAAAGCGACCCCGGGGAAGACGTAGGCATTATTTCCCTGCCCTGGGTAAAAGGTGCGCCCATCGGCCAGTGTGACCTTGTCGAAAGGACTCCCGCTAGCAAAGATGCCACGTCCCTGGATACGCAGAGGAACATGGAGGACAGAGGTAACCCAAGGTTCACACTGTAAGCGTAACCTAGTCAAATCAGATATATACAGGTTAATGCCACTTTTAACTGCTAAAAATGAGAAAATGTTCCTTTTTGTAAAGACTAACTTTCATAGGATCAGGGTGAATGTAAATGACCCATAGATGTGAGTAAGCTCAGTTGGTCACCACAGTAACATAATCAGTAGCTCAAATCTGTTGAGTATCAGCGTCAAATGACTTGTTCAGTGTTTCTCTGGGAGAGGGAATGGACTAGTGGATAGCTATCTCCACCACCTCTTAGTGGACAACTGCTCAAGGCACACAAATAAATAAATAAATAAATAAATAAAATAAAATTAAATAAAAATACACCATGAAGTATCACAGTTGAACATTTTCAATATATATATATAATATACTGTATATAATATATAATATTATCCACCCTACATTTTTACATGACATACTTTCATTGTGCCTTGAAAAAAATGCAACTGTATGTGACAGTAATCTGTGTGTAGCCTTAAAAAACTTTCAATTAAAAACCTGAAAAGTTGCAAACATTAGGACTTTTAGGGCTTTTTTATATGACATTGCAGATGTCAGCATGCTATATTTTTGGATGAGATGACAGAAGCTAAATAAAGTAAACACACAGTTTTCTAGATTTTAATCAGTCTTCTCTAACTAACGTGTGCAACATGGGAAACGTCTACCTCTGTCAGCTGGTAGCATTGCTCAGCTGTGCACTCTGCCTTGCTTGTGGGATTACTCAGAGCAAAGATGATCGGCCTCTGGTTGAAGGACGCCATGTCCCTGATGATCTTCTCGGTAAAGGCTCCTCCAATAGCGGCCACTCCTTCACGGGTGAGAGAGCAGATCAAGGTTGGGGTGAGGAGTCACCAGCTCCATGCAAATGATGGGAACCAAGTTACCTTCTGTCAAGCTTTTCTAATGCAAAGCATTGAGTGGAACTCTGAGCATGTGAGACAATAAATACTCAGTAATCATTATGGACAATGTTAGTAGAAAATAACTCCATAGGTGTGGGCTGAAAATCCAACCAAATTAGGGTCTGAGTCCTAAAATCACCTCTATTAATTCCTCTTTAATCCTTCCATATTAATCCGTCATGCAATTTCTGGATTTGGACCGATTAATATGTATTTATTGAAATTATGGTCAATTTCCCATTGATCAAGTAGAATGAAAGACTTGATATGACTAAAATTACACACATAGTATATTACCGAGCAATGGTGAGAAAAAAAAGTCACCTCCAATAGGTTTCTCTGGTTTTCCAAAACTGGTCAGGAATGAGAAACAATGCTGGTTAGAGAAGGCTTCCGATTTGGCAAGAAATACAAAAAGTCTTCTTTGAGTGATATTTTAGGGGGGTTATCTCATCTAAGAGCTGCCAGAGCTGAAGAGGTAGGAGGACTTACCAATAATAGCTGTGGGTTTGATGGTGTGCACCACCTCCTCAAGGGTCTTCAGGTGAGGGTGTTCATGAGCAAACTCTTCCTTTTCATGGTTCAGGTGGCCTCGCCCCTTAATTTTTATAAAATGCCACTTGTCAAATTCTCCATTGCCGCATTAGTAATATAGGTTAATTGGGTAAAATCGATAGGCAGATTCGACAATATATGAATGAGCACCCCCCTCCATGGTGTCCTTCTTTAACTACTTCTTGTATGTATAGCTCCTTGATGAAAAGAGCTTAACAGATATTTTGATTCTTATGATTACTAATGATAATCTATTTATTGTCATATTCCTTACCTTTACAATGAGACCTTTGGAGTCCACCATCCAGATCCTCCTGGCAGCGTCCTCTCTGCTCACACCCTCCTTTGCCATGGCCATCATGAGCAAGTGAGCAATTCCCAGAGCAGCCTGACAAAAAACACAATATCAATATATACTCAAAAACTCACTTTTTCATTGGACTGCATTATTTAACCCAAAATTGGTCTTTCCATTCACAACAAATCTGTGGAACTGGATTGTTGAGATGAGCAGTGCATAGCACTTATCTCATCAGTCTCCTATATAACCTTTAACGACGAAGCAGGGGTGATGTAACAATGATTTGATTTAACCTTTTTTTGGAGAAGTGGATGTGACTGCATTAACAGCTATTTGCAGAATCAGTTTCCATCTCACATATAAACATTTATCTTCTATTACTGCAGCAACTTTTTGGATCTTAAAGCACAGAAGTTCCACTTCTATGTCAAAATTTCTGGTGCTTCCACTGCAAATTACAACAGGTGGTTGGAAAGCCCACTCGTATGATTTTGCAAAGAGAGAAAAAACACCCTCAGTAAGCCTCACCTCTCCCGCCCCTTGGAAAACAAAGGTTTGGTCTAACAGTTTATTCTTTGTGATCTTCAAAGCAGCTAAAATCCCAGCAACAGCCACGGAAGCCGTCCCTATCAGACAGAAAGATTTATTCACTGCTAAAATGCTTAATGTAATCAACAACATGTAGAAATCCACGTTCACAAATCCTGTTGATTGTGCTTAATAAAGAATAAGGGTTTTTTTACAATGAGAGCGAAATCCAGGGAGTCACCAGCAAGTCCTGGGCTTGCAATTAAAACAAATCACGACATTTGTTGAGTTACAGAGTTTGTCTGCGTAACAGTACCTTGGATGTCGTCATTGAATGTACAGTATCGGCTCCTGTATTTGTTCAGAATGCGGAAGGCGTTACTGTTTGCAAAGTCCTCAAACTGAATCAGACAGTTCATCCCGTACCTGCAGGACAACAGAGTAGAAAGTCAGAGGGCGGCACCCCCCTGACATCTTCTTCCCATGGTATTTAACTCACTTGTCGGTCACCGCCTGCATGAACTCATCAATTAAGCCGTCGTATTCTTTCCCTCTTATTCTGTTGTGTTTCAGTCCAATGTACAAGGGATCATTTAGCAGGTTCTGAGCAAAGAATCATTTATTTAAGAAGAATGAACTTGCTTTTTATCATTACAACAGTAAATAATGACAGCTGCGCTTACAAAACATTACTCTGGCCTGCTCCTCAAGTCAAACACACCTGGTTGTCTGTGCCAACGTCTAGCAACACGGGGAGACACTGCTGCGGAGGGACACCACCACAGGCTGTGTAAAGGGCCAGCTTCCCGACAGGAATGCCCATTCCGTAGCTACCCAAGTCACCCAGGCCCAGGATACGCTCTCCGTCTGTCACCACTATTGCCTGTAAACCAACAGAAAGATTGCTAGCAATGTGTCTTTGTTTTGTGTGTGTGTGTGTGTGTGGGGGGGTGCAGGTGATGGGGGTTACCTTGATGTCCTCCTCAGGCCAGGAGTTGAGCATGGTGGCAATGTGGCCTCTATCGTGAATGGTGATGAAGAGTCCTCTGTGAGCAAGAACAGTATGCCGAGATGCATGGTTGCAGGACACAGAATTGATTCAATTCAATGTTAAAGACAGCCTACATTTAAGTATTACATGATAACCTATCTTTCACTCTGTCTCAGACACACCTGCATTTCACTATGCTTGGCTGACTAACAGAAATCTAAAACGTGAATATATATACACGATTTGGTAAGGAGAAAGAAGATCACATGGTTTCCTTAAGACAAAAAAATTATCATTCGTCTAAATATTTTAGGATCAACCTGGCTTTGATAAGAAACCCCATTTAAAACAATCATGGCGAACCAAGCTGTTGAAAGAGTCCAGCAGAGGGGGCCACAGCGGTTATCTCACCGTGGTCTCCTGAAGGCCAGGCCATACTGTTGGCAGGCCAAGCCCACTGTGGGAGTGTACACAATGGGCATGTACTCCTCAATGTCAGACGTCAGTAAGCGGTAGAACAACTTCTCATTCCTGTCCTGCAGTGTCATCAGGAGAATGTACCTGAGACACAGAGGAAGTCCAATGCTTCAATTTCAATTCTAAAATTAATCAAGGCTGTGATTCCCAAGTTCAGATCATGGACATCATCTATTTAAAGGCCACATTGACATGATAAAGTGAGCTCTGTCTCATGATCAAGGTTATGTACAACAGGTTTGTCCAACGAAAGCAGTTCATGAGACAGCAATGACATGATGAACGAAAACTTTTTGAGTACATTTCCTGAATTTCACCCCGTAATCAATAATCAGTAATTAAGTGTGACAACCCTATCAAAGTACTTCATCATGTTTCACTCTAAATGCTCACTTGTCTAGAGGGTTGGTGCGAGTTTCATAGCTTTTCATGACTCGCAGCACTTGTACATCCTGAGATAGGAAGCATGGGGGCAGCAGACCGTGGATGCCCAGTTGTAACCGCTCCTCCAGGGTGAAGGCCATCCCCTGCAAGAAGGAGATTGGGTGTGGTTATTGCGCTGTAGCTCTTCATATGAGGGTTTGTACATGGTGACATCTGTGAGAAATCAGGAAGCAGAGGCCTCAGTGACTCATGTGCTGACTCACAACCAACTACAGCCATTCTCTTGAACTTTTACTGAAGTTATGTGACTGCGTACCATATACTGGAGGATATTGTTGTTCAGTCTTTTAGTCTTCCTTCAGTACAAGGAGTGCCTTCAGCTGGCCCTCTCAGTATCAAAATAAAATCTTTACGATTAAGGTGAAGGTGTATTAGTTGCTAAACACACTGAAAGTTATACTGACAATGTAAGGTAAAACCCCAAAAGTTTGGACACATGACTAATTATGTTGTCTAAAATGGTAAGGCTTAAAACGGACTTGGTCCAGGGTGTGTCTGAATTTAAGAACATTTTTGAATTCTGAAAACATAGTTGAAATTTGCCATTTTGCAAACCCTTGAGACTTTCAAGGGACGTTTCCAAAAAACGGATATCTGTGAAAAATGATGAGCCATGACTTATTTGTTAGCGGCCTTGAACAATCTGGTAATGGAACGAAAAACTTAGGGGTTATTTATTCTGTCCAATAGTTTGAAGAGCCAACACACACCCCTGTTATCTCCATTCATCTGGGCTTTAACATTCTCCATTCCTTCCTGCATGCCAGACGAGACTCTGGCCTGCATGTAGATAACAGTACACCCTGGGTCAGTTTGGCAATGTGTTAATTTCTTCCACATCTCCCAGGTTGTGATGGCCAACACAGAGAAATGTGGAAGGAGACTTAATATTTAGGAGCTGAACAGTCATTGTAGCTGTAAGAGATATCCTGTATGGGACAAACTAACCAGAGGTCGCTAAGAGGTGACAAGCGGATGCCAAAAATACAAAGGCAGATGGAAAAGTGTGTGTGTGTGTGTGTGTGTGTGTGTGTGTGTGCGTGTAGGCGCACGTGTGCATATGGAGAAACAAACACACACCCACCCACATTTCTGTGTTCATGACCTGTGTCAGAGTCACAGACTGTGGGAGAATGACACTAATGCTATTAAGAGTGAGCTGATAAAGCCAACCTGATGTAAAGCCATTTAAGTTTACACTTGTAACTTGCTGTATTTGATAGAAACCAACACCAGAGGGAGACAAATAACCCAAGGATTGTAGAAGTGATGCTTGTTTTATATGTTTAAATAAATCTCTGTTGTGGTAAAAAAAACAAAAAAAACAGGTGATGTTATAAACAGAACTGTATGTAATGGATTTATTTGAATTTATTAAATCTCTTTTCATCCAGTTTGTCAGTGATACTTCAGAGTGGTGGGTTAAGCCTTTTTTAATGTGTGCAACCATATATGTTCCAAATTAAGTGTAAAAAAATGCACTTCTTCGCTATGGCTAAAAACCTGAAGGGTTCTTTCCAACCCCTGTGCAACAACCCTCCCTCACAGAATATGAGAACTCCTCTTGCATTTATTGTAATAGTCTTGTCCTGGAGGAAGACATAATGTTGATGTTCTCTGTAACAATACGGAGAAGGTTTGACAGTGTTTTAGAGATCATGCTTCCATGTCCTTGTTCTGCATCGGACTATCAATTTATTCTCATATGGGTCAAAGAAAAAAACAAACATACTCAATGGGGGTAATGTGGTAATTTAGATGAAAAAAAAGGAGAATGCTTTGACGGTAAAGCAAGAGATCAACTAAGTGGACCTGGATGAAATGTGGCTGTGATTTACAGAACAATACATTCAGTAAATATTAATATGATACTCAGTATTGACCAACAGCACAAACCCTGTATGAGTAGATTTAAATTGAAGACAGAACATGGCAGTGATCTATTACACAGCTCAATGTTCAAAGTACAATACAATCTACAATAAAATAATAAAAAACTGTCTTCAACTTTGCATATCTGTCGGAATAAAAAAAAAAAAATCAAATAACATCTTCCGAATGCTTCAGTATGTCACCACCTCTAAGTCAGCAGATTTCCTGACATTCTCCACAGCTGACTAATCAAGAAATGAACTCTGCTGAAAAAATACATCTTTTCTGCTGTCCATAGAGCTATCAGAGCAGGAAAAAGAGATATCCTGTTTGAACCTAAAGCACTGAAACCAGCAAGTCACTAAATTCAGAGAAAGTCTTGAATTTCCAATCCTCATTAACAGCAAACTTTGCAATGAATTAAGATCAATGTCTGTATTTGCTATTCTTTTTAGGAAACAGAGAATTGCAAAGACCCAAACTTAGATCAGATACCCATACCCATTTCTCCATAATGCAACATTCTGCATGACCAGCATGTCTCCTGCACAATGCCCTTTGCTACTGCAACATTTGAATTTCCCTTTACAGGAAACGATAAAGTCGTATCTTATCTCTTTTAATTTCTTTAAAATAATTAGTGATGTAATGGCGTTATTAGCACAACTCTGCAAAAGTAGGTTTTTGGTCTTTCACCCGGTTTCTTTTTTATGTCACAATATGATGCAGGGGTGCCCCCCCTTGATCAATATGCCCGGACAATTTTTGAGTACATGACTGAAGAAAAGGCAATTTGATGTCTGGCATCACTCCAAACGTTGCATATTTACACATAAACTTCTTTTCAATAAATACACAAAAAAATAATCACGAGATATACACTCATGCTTCCCAAATATAAATGACAGTGTCTTAAAATGTCTAGTATTTCAAATTGACAATGTGCAGGAGACAAATATTTAGGGCAAAATTGTGACGCCATGTTTCCGTGACGTCACAGCCTTCGAGAGCGGGGACTGACTGTGTACATTGGCAAGGGGTTACGTGGGCTTACCTTGTTGAGGTGGGGGTTTCTCGTGATGTCGTAGCCCCGTTTTTTGGTGGTGACGCTGCCCTTGCTGCTGGTCCCAGTGTGGCAGACCCTGGCGGCCGTCAAAGAGGCCTTTTCCCTGGGCAGGCCGCCTGCAGGTTTCGCCGCGGAGCCGGACAGGACCCGCATCCCGCCGGTCGCCCGTCTGCAGAGATGCAAGGCTGCTCTTCCAGGGAGACAATTCATGCTGCCTACGCGCGTACAAACACACACACACAAACACACACGATCAGACGGACTCAACACGAGTGGGTGTTTTAAGTTGCCGTGTAATCCAAAGCCTGGGCACCTACTAGTGCCTAGTAGTGCCAACTCGTAAGGAATATCGCTCCGGTCTTGTAAACAACCTGCTTCAACAGTGAGGAGTTCTGGACCCTGAGCTGAGTCACTTGAATGCTAATTGATAACGGGTGCGGCTAAGATGCACACATATCATTCCAATAAAATCTTTTTGGAAACTTTCTCTAAACCTGTGGTCGACTTTCACATGAATGCCGGGGGTGAAACGCCGCTGCTCGGCGTTAGCAGTTGTGTTGCCTTCACGGGACAACACGCGCAGCTCCAGATGCTAGCTAAAGATAGCTAGTAATTCAGCTAGCCTTACCTGGAAACAATAAGACGCTGCTGAGTGCTAATATTCTACCTCCCCGACGAGCGAGTTATCCTTGGTCCTTGTTCTTCTCAGTCACTGTTAGGGGGAGGACTGAAAGAGTCAAGCTGATATAGGATCCTGTGACATTGACAATATCTCCGGAGATATTCTAAGGCCGCGAAGATTGTACGCTCAAGGAGAGAATGCGCAACAAACATGGAGTCGGCTTGGGGAAATCAGAGATCGTCTTAGATGGCTCAACAAGTCTTTTGTTGTGAAAACAAACACTCTTTTTGAAAAATATACTACATTTGTAAAAAAGATAAATAAATTAAAATCCATCATTTCAATTAACTAGCAAATTATGCAACCTCTTACGGTTTTCCAATGCGATGGATTGATCATTTTGAAAAGCAAATGACAAAGTGAGCAACTGACAACTCATTTAAGGTAGGTTGTGTGTGTTTAGCTATCACGAAGACTTGCAATCGACAAACTTGAGGAAACAAAATGTTTAATTTACTTTCTTGAACCGCAGTTAGGACACTTTATCAACTCTTATTCTCGATAAACGTTATAATTTCCTTAGACGTTTACCCATTTGGAATTGAAATAAAGCAAGTGTATTTTCTTCTTACTGCCACGCACTGCTGCATTGAAGACTTTATTTTAAAAACAAAAACACACTTCATCGCGTTTTCGAAGTCGAGACATGTTATAGCAAAGAATGAACTAACATTTTTGAATTAGCGCTGATACAGTCTACTTCTGCATTGCAATTGTCTGATTTTTTTTCATCAAATGTCACTTGTCTCATAACGATACATGGTATTTCTAAAGTCTAACTTCACGAATTGTGACTACTTGTTTTTCTCCCTCTACAATACCATACAAAATACAACTAGTAAGTGCATGACACCCCAGTCAGTGTTTTAAGGCAAATTTTATCCAACTTTAACGTAACATATTTAGTGTAGTGTTTTTGGCTCCATCTGCGGGACACACTGAGTATTGATACATGTTTCCATCAGCAGCCAACATTCCTTGATGACAATTTATGTAGTTTCCTCTTACTAGTGAGTAAGTTGAATACTAATCATAGCTGTCTGGTACACTGTGATATTCTAATGCATTTCAGCACTATCACAACAAATAGTAACATTTACTTGCATGACAGTTGTATAGGTAAAATACTGCCGCCACTATTACTGTATCCGTAAACAAATCAAACACAATCAATGTAACAAAAAGAATGAAAAAGCATATATTGTCCTACATGAATTGTTGATAAAGCCTAATTGTACCTATACCTACATATCAAATTTAAAGTCTGTACTAAGTTCACTGTTGTATCACGAATAGATTTTGCCATGCCAATAAATATGTTATGGACCTTATGAGTCTTCCATTATCTCCCCATATCCATTAAAATCTTTCGGGATTCATGGTTTTCTGAGTGTATCTTGATGTATAAAGAAGCAGATTATCCACCTCATAGCAGTTGTACCTAAAACAAATTATTGAAACCCAACACAATTCATTGTAACAAGTCTAAAAAGTAAACTTCATTGCAAATGAATATAGTAGGGTGTTAAATCAACATATACAGAATATTTTATTGATGGCCATGGAGCACATATTCATTACAGTTTAAATTATTTAGCAGTATGAATAAAGACATAGAAAACATATTTCATATTAAAAAAGCACCTTTTACAAAAAATATGGTGTAGGACCACAATAAGCCACAGATCTGCTTGTTTAAACTGTTGAATTGAAATACTTAGGTCACTAACACATAGAGCACTTAACCATCACCAGTTGGACAACACAAGATTTGCATCAAACAATAAAGCTACTCTACACAACAATTATAGATGTTGAATGTACATGTTAAACAGACATTTGTATATAAGTCACAATTGTCAAAAATAAGCTGCTGTGTCTTTATTTTCACAAATAAGGAAACAATTGTGAAAAAAAGCCCGAAGATAGAAATGTTTCAGATGACTACGCTGGTGCTGCTATGGGAGCTTCTATCCTAAAATGGAAAGTGACAGAGGTCAGATTAGTTATACACAGGGGTGAAAGAGTGAGCTTTAAGCTGCCAATGGCGCAAGCAAAAAACATTATCAAAGGATTTGGATTCATCATCTGGGTGCTGGTGTTTGGTACATGGTTTATTACTTCAATATTTGCTGTGATTCAATCCCTGAATTGATAAAACATCCCTCGCAACTAGCATCAATTATAAGGTAAAGAAAGACCTGCATAGATGCAGGAAAATGAGGGTAAATAAATTTAAAAAAGATTCCCAAAGAGTATAATTCCCAGCTGACAATAGTGTGTGTGTGTGTGTGTGTGTGTGTGTGTGTTAAGATTTGTGTGTGTTTCTTACAGAAAGCCAGTTGTAGTTCCTCCGTCCATCCCTGGTTCCAGGCTGGAGTTCAATGGAGGAATAGCTAGGGGGCTTCTCAGGCCAACCCTTTCCATTAGCCCCTTTTCTCTTTCTGCTGTCCTCTTCATCTGAGCTCCAGGATCCCCTTAGATGTTGCGGCGAGTGACTCCTTTCTCTCCGTGGTGCCCTGCGTTGAATCTCATCTACAAGTGCATCACGACTTCGTGTCCGCGGCCTGGACCCACCACCTCTCCTCCCTGCAGAGCTTCCCCTCTCATTCCTCCAATCCCTGCGTGCTGTTCTTCCTCGCCAATTCTCCCGATCCGACTCATCATTGTAATCCCTCAAGATCCCCTGCCTGGGAGGAGAGAGCTCTCTGTATCCAAGGCTGTCTCTCTGGGCACCCCTTGTAGAACGGTTTGTACTCTCACTAGAGTGGCTAGACAGCCTTTGAGCCCTCCTGGCTCCTTCACTGTCAGCCCCTCTGCGCGAGGATAAACTGGGTATGCGCTGGATAATCGGAGGCAGAGTGATCACCCTTCTCTCCATCCCTCTTACACCCATCTCATCCAGGGCTGACAACATGCTCGGAGGCCCGGGTGTGTAGGGAACAGTGGGAGGAACAGGCTGGGGTTGGGGATGTGCTGGTAATGGATGCTTATTTTGGACAGCCAACAGATGCATTTGAGATGCTCCAACATCCAGAGCCTTCACCTGGTTCTCAAAGTAGTCTAACACCTGGCCATTGCCCTGGATGCAGGCAGATGCACTGCCTTTCATGTGGTTATGATGAGGAAGACGCTGCTGCTGTGGCATGGTCACAGGAGGCTGCAGCATTGGAGCCATTGCAAAGCTCTGTTTATCAGGATGATCTGAGTACGAGCCTGAAATCCAAATCATCGAAAGATCAGTTTCAAACATCCATCATCTTAATTACTGTTTGGTCAGCCCAAACGAAAGCTAAAATTCAATACATCTGTCCATCCCTGTATTTCAGTTTCATGTCAATATCCATAGGATAAGTCCCACCCAACTACAGTGCTGCTCAATCAGTACAATATATCAGAGATAATACAGCTTGCTCTGTTAATAATGAAAATCAATGAATTGTCATTGCACATCAATTCCATTAGGCTCTCAGTGCAAGCACTAATCCATGTAGACGGGTGATAAAACAAAGTATTTCCAATTTTAACCAGATGATGGTGCTAAGCTGCCAAACAGGGTATCCAGTGTCTCCATTAAATGATATTCTCTCAGGTCCAAAGCTTTTATTCATTAAAACAGTATGCAATCTGTTTGTTTTTAATTTACATTTTAAGTATAACTTTGGATCATGACAACAAGACGAGAGACTTTTAGAGAGCTGTTTAGTTGGGAAGCAGATAGCACCTTGGATACTGTTTTTCTGGATCTCATGTCAGCATGCCTCTGGTGCCTCAGAATCATCGGTGAAATGAATCTTTCAGCAAAGCATTGAGTTTGAGTTCTTTGTGGTTTGGGGTCACTCACCTGAATACAGTATGGGCACACCTTGTGAGGAGGCATTCGAGCTGATGGGAGCATAAATGGGTTGTCCATACTTCCAAGGAGCCATAGCTCTCTTAGCTTCTTGCATCATCCTGTGCTCCAACACAGCTGAGGGCAGAGGGACAGCCACTGAGTGCAGAGTACTGTGACTTAAAGATGTCTGATGCAAATAAAGTTAGAGGAAGAAGACCAATAGTATTTTGGGCATCACTCATCACCTTTCAAAAGATTGAACACCAGTAAGTAATTGGTGTTCCTGAAGCTGCATTATTCTACTTGGATTCTGACCAATTCTCTGTAACACCACAGGCCCAAGTAACAGGATATTGTCAATTTTTTTGTTGTACGTTTTCTTTTACTATACATTTGAATTTTTATATCGGGTGGAATGAAATTTATGAGGAATAATTGAGGACAAATAAAACTTCTGTTCGTATTCTGTTTACAAGTTAAAGTTGAATTGAAAACATTGATTTATTCATTTCTATTTGTATCTTTATTTTGTACCATCTATCTGATTGAAGGCTATGGCAAACGAAGAATATCTTCTTTACCTTTTTCTGGGCAGCAGCATGACTCTGGACAGCATGGGCAGCGGACATAACAGCAGCACTTCTGAGGGCAGCACTGACAGCAACATATGCAGAAGAGCATGATGAGGAGGAGGGCACCCAGGATGATCAACAGCACTGTCAGCCAGTCTGGAAGAAGCCAGAGGCCACAAATTACATGAATGAGGTTTCCTCTTTATAAAAAAACACACACATTTCCCCTCACCAGGGACACGAGGGTCCTGTGATTTTGAATGTCACTGGAAAACGTACGGTACACGATGAGTTTAATTTCTCGATCTGAGTCCCCTGATGTGTCACCAGCGGCATCAACAGTGCAGAAATACATCCCATTATCCCACCACATCACCTCATTAATGACAAGGTCAGCCTCTGTTGATCATAAAAAAAAAACACACAGTCGCATTTGGACAAATATTCAATGTAAAAATATTTTCAAGTGCTTAACTGAAGCAAATATCTAAAGCTTCAACTGAAATGCAAAAGGATATGAAGGAAACAATTGTCCATATTTTAGGAAATTATTGATTTTTCAAATTTCATATTTGTGCACACATACACTCACACACACACACACACGCATGCATGCACATGCACACAGACACACACACACACATTTTCCATCTTCTTTTCCTATATGTTTTTTTTTTTCTTGGATAATGGAAAAATACCATACTGACTTTTCAATGGCTCGGTAGTTGTTATGATAAAACTTACTGTTCTGAATGGTGATTCTGCGCTCCCTGTAGTCCACACCCAGCATGGGCTCATTCAGGCCGCTCTTCTGGATGACAGTGCGCACTGTGCGCTGCCTATCCGGGCAGTCATTGGCTGGGTCCTGACCAAGCTGCAGCGCTGCCTGGTAACCTGCAGAAACAGGCAGATGCAATAACAAAGATTGATACATACTTTGTCTCCCAACATCTGTTAGGTATTTCATGTGTATCTAAATAAAATGTATTTTATCATCTTTCTTATCATCTGTCCATTCAGCACCCCAAACCTGCTTTTCTTGCTTTTACATTGAGGTATTTGTTTTTGCATTGTAAAATAATAACTACAGCTATGATGCAACCACTCTACAGCTACTCGTTTTGACTTTCAATGTTTGCTGCTTGCTCTTTTCTTTCAAGAAAAGGTTTAAAGTTTATGCCAGGTTATGAAAGAATTAAACTAGCAGAAAATAATAAAATTAATCTCAATATTTCTTTAAGGCTGACTTTAAGTGGAACACAGAGAAACACCTGCTATTATTTGTTTTCAAAGCAAAACAACTAACCATAAAGTCAGAGTGATTATGTTACACTAAATACTAGGAAAATTGCAATTCGAACCATTGGGTTTTGTATCCAGAATATACACATAATGAACCCTATAAGTCAAGTTAACATTAACATTCTTTCTTATGATTGTCAGTTGAGCAAATAAAGATATCAAGTTTCATTTTGTCTTCTTTAGGTCCTGCTCAGCCTTTATGATTACACACAAGAAATTGTGATAGATATGATCACTTTGCAAGCAACTTCTGAGAATTTAAGTGGGAAAAATAGTGACTTAACAAAATCATTAAAAAGCTTTTTTTGTCCATGGTACATACTCAATATACAGTACACACACACACACAAATTATTTGTCTTTTTTAGTTAAGTTAATATTTTGATTAACATATCTTCTTTACCATTTTTTACATCTACTGCTTTATTCCCAAAATGTTTTTTCCTCTGTCTCACCCCTCACCTGTTGAGTAGTACTCCAACACCGGGTCTTTGCAGAAGGATTTGTACTTCCAGGTGAGCAGGACATCCTGTGGGTTTACTGAAGTGGTGTAGTCACAGCGAAGAATGATGGAGGCGAACAGCGTGGTGCTTCTCTCCGCCTGTGGTACAATCACCTGGATGCACTGCAGCTCTGTCACCAGGATGAGACCAGGATGTGATGAAGGGCACTGAGTAAAATATCAGCATGCACTGAAAAAAACCCTGAAGCCAGATCAATGAGAATCTCACCAGACTGGTTCCCGTTTAATTGGACAACAAAATGTTCTAAAAAGAGTCATGAGCAGTGATGGAGAATTAAATACGATAGGCCTCGACAGATCACTTTTGCTAAGTGAGAAAAGGGCTAGTTAAAAAGAAAATCGTCAATATTGTGATAGAAATGTTGAGTTAAAAAATAAAATAAAATAAATCTTCCCAAATACATTAAAATACATTGACAACAAAAACTATATTGGTAACTGGTTATTTATAGTAAAAAAAAACTTTAAAAGTTTAAGTGTTGACAGGAATTAGTGCCAAATTTTCGAGACGAAAAAAAACCACCAAGGTACTGTTCAGTGTCTGAACTGTTGAAATGTGTTGTAAAAAAATGTTGAGTTGATATAATGAATCAGAACTATTTACACTGGAATGTTTTCTGCCTTACCCATCAGCAAATAACCAATAAATAACATCTGGCTAATGAATAATGACCTTCTTCAAATACAGTCAGTTTTTATCTGTGAATTTTACAAGCACGATTTAAATTGCCTGTTTTTTTCCATTATTACTGTTTATTTTTTAAATATATTTACAGCTTTTGTAGAAAAAAAAAGGAAATTATGGATAAAATATGGTTGGATGGAGAGAGATGATTCACTGGGGTGACCCCAGGCGGCAGCTGAATGGAAAAAAAAGATAGTCAATAAACAGCTGAAGGGGTAGATCAGGTTATTGTCATTATCTGCAAATAAGTAAGTTTATTAATTACTAAATCAATGAAAAGAAAACAGTAAGCTGCCCCTAGTCATCTTTCATCTGATGTCATATCATTGTCATGTATGAAAGGGCCCAGTAATAAACACTGGTGCCGTAGTCAAGGGTCACGTGACAACGGTCGGCCTTGTTTGTCGATAATTAACCACTTTCCTGTTAGTGTTTGTTTTAGTAGCTTCTTTCTTCTGTAGAAACTTGAAATAAAACACAACACATTTCTTGGTGAATAAAATTTCCTGGATGAGAGACTAACGACAAGGAGCCTCACCTGCTGGTAGCAAACTCAGCAGAAGCGCCACCAGTATCATGTTCCCCATGACGTCGCTCCGTATTCCTCGGCGGAAGCTTCCCTCTCTGTCCTGCGGCTGATTCAAAGTCCGACAAAAACCCAAAAGATCCAGGGAGAAACCGCAAGTAGACACGTTTTTGCATATCAGTCTGACCTTTTTTTTTAACGCGGGAGAACAAATGCTGTGAGGAGTAGGTAGATAACGTAGATAAACAACTTTCCCATCGGCAGGTTGTAGCGGCGGTGCAGCGGCTCTTCCTTCCGCCTCCCCCCGCTCCTGCTTCAGGCGACATCACTGATCCCGCCCCCTCCGACAGGTGCAACATGGAAGAGCTGCGAGGTCGTCCGTCCGCAAGCGCCGACTTCTGCAGCGTTTCATCAAGCTTCTCTCAATCCTGGGTTTTTTTTTTGTAAAGGATCGGGATTCATCTAGATTCATTACAAGTTCTGTTCAACAGCACAACAGAAATTTAGACATCATACGCCTCTGACCAGATGGAGTCGCATCTCTACTTCTTGGCCGCTCCCTGCAACTTGACACTTTGTTAATCTTGTGTAGCAGTTTCCTCCTCCCACCTATTTATCTTTTTAGCTTTTCATGTCTCTGTCCTATTTAATATCTTTACTTATTGTTTATTTATTGTTTGTCTTTTTCATACCTGCCGTCCGGTCCTCTTGAATTCTCTAATGGGGATCAATAAAGTATCATCTTGTCTTTTATCATCTTAACTAATACTGGCTCCTACTGATGTTACAAGACATGAAATACAGCCTGCTGATCGATTTATAACAATCCAAAAGTGCACGGGAACACCCTACTGTCTATTTTTTGTATCATCTAAACAATATAAATTCAAAATCATAATACCCTTCCTGAATTATCAACACTTATCTTCACATGTCTCTTATTTAACACAAGAGACATTTACGAAACAGGATTCCTGCTGTAACATAGCAGTCAATTGTGACAATGACTCCAAGTGCTTTCCTCAAGGGATCTGAATATTCTTTCATCCCCAAAAACATTTTCTTTCAAAAAGTTTTTTTTATGAACACCATCAAAATTTCTCCATCAAGTGTTTTTTTTTTCTTTTCATTCTTTCATTTTTTTCTACAGCCTGAAAAACAGGTACATTTTATCACAAAGGAGACAGTAAAGACTACTACTAGTGGTATCTCGATTGTGATAAAAATTCTGCAACTTGCTTGAATATTGATAAATCCTTTGCTCAGTATGCGATCAATAAACAGCTAAAAATCCCCTTTACACAAACTGTATATGCATAGACCTACAGTGTGTATTTTTCTTTCTTCCGCTGTGTACTGTTCCAGGCACATTTACTGTTAAAAAATTACTGTTTACAAATGTGGTTTGTAACAGTTGCCACTTTTTTGAATATTGTGACCACAATAAATCCAACTGTTTGATTCAAAGAGAAGGATTCTGGTTCAATTCTTGGTGTGAGTCAGCCAGAGTTGGGAAACGCAGCTAAGTACCCATTTGGAAAAAAAAATCCAAATTAATAAAAAAGGCTTCCTTATTATCAGCCTTATTAAAACATTTTTTAAAACCTAAAAGGTAATCGAAATACCGTATGTATATGATGCGAAACTCCAGCGAAGCTCAATGTTGGCTCACCTTTGTTAGTCTGAGTCAAACAGCGGGAGTTTAAAGTTCACTCCCTGGATGAGTCATACCGAACAAGTGTTGGAGCTCTTACTGAGGGCAAAGACCCAAACAACATAAAACAAGCCACCAGGATGAATTGCTGCTCTCAGTCCAGTGGAGTGTGTCTACAGGTCTCTATGAAGAGCTGCATGGATAGCAAACAACCAAAAAAATAATCACCAAATCTTCACTCTGATCCTTCAACATGCAAGTTTGAAAACCCTGTTACATTGCCAGTGCTACTTGAGGAAATACATTTTTTTTGCCTATTTTTATACTTAAACTAATCTCAAATGTTATTTTTTGTAATAATCTAGGTTTTCTGTAATAATCATACACACTCTAATGCACCAAAATACATTTTCTAAACATTGTACCTAGAAACTCTGATAGTAAACTCTGCTTGCACCGCGTCTTTCATCAAGAAGTTCACATATAACACAAAGATATTACTAGAAAAACTCACTCAATTTACAAGAATATAGAGTATGCAAAGAATGCAAACTATGCAATTCATTAAATAAGTTGTAAAGCATGAAAATGATATGCTTCCTTAGCTGACTGTTTAAAGATGAAGATTAAATTGTGTGTTTTTGATAAGCAGTGATAAAAAATAAAGGCGTTGTCAAAATTACAAACGTTATCACAAACATTATCTGAGTCATTGAAAAGATCAGATTCTGTTGTGTATTTTACTTTGAAATGTATCACATAGGAATGTGAATCTATAGAAACGAATACAACTGACTTCTTTTTGATCAGCAGACTGATGGTTAATGACAAAATCAAAAAATCTGAAAAATAGAAATGCCATGTTTCATCAATTTGCACTTCACTTTATCGATGACAATGTCGTGCCTGTTCCCTCTGAACCTGCCTTGCCTTGACAAGTAAATGAAAGATGATGTAAGCTATCACAGCTCGATATGATGGATAAGCTGAAGTCTGTAATTTTCAAGTGTAGCCCACATTGTGTCATAGGATCAACAATCACCAGCATCTTCCCAAAACAGGTCTGGCAAGCTGTGGAGGCAGGCAATAGGTGAAGGCATCAGATCATTCGCCAATACGGTAAGGAGAAGGCGAGGGGTCCAGCCTGAGGACGAGGTCCAAAAAAGGAGGGACCACCTCTGAAGCTGACCCCAAATTTTTATCCTGCTTGCGAAATCAGCCCTTTGCAGCAACCATTCAGATAGGGCCTGAATCAGCAGAGCCTATTGTGGACTGACAATATATATTGTACTATCTTTCAAGCAACTTGTGAAGAGGAAACATTTTCCTATGAAAATTATCTGATCATGATCCATTGTTTGTCATCAGGTCAGAGATTATTATGATGAACGAATGGTCAAATGGAACAGAAAGAATAGTTAAACCTGCAAGAACTACTAAACTAAAGAAATTGTAAAAATGTTGACTATACTATATCACTACTTTTGTCTTGCTAATTGCAGGTATCTGTACAAGGATGAAAGGGTGACTGTGCTGGGTCCAGGTTGCTACTGGAATCACGGGAGTCTCTCAGGAACTTGCAGGGAAGCCAGTGAGACGTAGATCTCTTCAACAAGGAACTTGTGAGGAATGGCGAAACATGGAACTCTGGAACGAGGGACTTGCGAGGAAAGGGCGAGTAGTAGACCAACAATCTGGCACTGAAGGGCTGGCAACAGGCTCCTCTTATCCTCAGCCTGATGAGGCTTGATGATTTGCAATATCATCATTGGTAACTATGACGGAATAACTGTAATGCACTGGTGTACTACATGTGCAGTGTTATGGTCACCTGCTGAGTATAAAATAAACTGCACGTACATAATGGGGAAATCCATATCATACAGCCCTGTGTAAATAAATGTTTTCTTCTTCATGTCTACATCATTAAACTATCTTTTGTGAGTTATACATATATATACAAACTGTTGACTTGTCAGAGATAACTTTATTGGAAACAGTGCAAATAAATCTTTAAAACACACTTAAGGAATAGTAATCAATACCAATAACCTATCAGGAAATACAGTAAAACATACAATACAACATGAAAATACAATGTGAACCTGAGTGGCTGTGTACTGAGAGAGATACATATAAAATTGTAAGATTCTGGCATCCTGCTCAGCGTTAAACACAGATAGTAAGATATTGGCACTGGAACGTAAAATTCCATTCACTCAACTCGTTAAACCAATAAAAATAGATATACAGTAGGCACCAAATACATTTGTAAGCCTTACCTGTATTATTACATAGGTAAACATAATGCACATGAATAAAAATCCACACACAACCATAACTGAGAAACAACAGCCTGGTCTCAGGATTTCCCAGGCACTGTTGTTTTCTGGTGCAATAATTTCAGTAAGATAGGCCAGGCTTCGACAACAGACCATAGCAATAAGATGGTTATCATGGCAGTGACGTGCAGGGTGAATCTGAGAAACATTTTCATACTATGAAAGAGTCCCTGCTCTGTGCTATACTCTGTGAATGAAATACACCATGAGCTATACATTAGTGACGTTGCGTTCATGCAAACACAACAACTGTCCAGTGAGGTGCCTGAGGCATCAGTCATGGTTGACAGAAATCATACAGCTCAAGCTGTGTAAGTAAAATCATTTTGATTCAGTAGAAATAAATCAGCTAAGGAATAAGCGAGCAACTCCTGCATCTTGATGGTAAGCTTGAATTTTTTACTATATGCCTTTAAAATGTTACATCTATTTAAGATATTGTAAAACTAAAAAAGAATGATTCAGTGTAAGAACATAAATCTTGTGCATTTCAAGACGACATATCCAAGTAGTTATAACTGCTCTTTTGCAGATATAAAAGGATGTTGTTCTGGGATGCTTATTGTCAATAAATCTCATGATAACCCAAATGTTCCCTACTGAAGAGCTGAAAAAATGGTTTCATTTGGGGGCCATGTTTTTCCTTCATTAAAGAAATGAGGAGGATAGCAAGGGTAAGAAAAATCTAGTCCCGGCTGGACAAAATGAGCGCAATTGTAATCTCTTGAGTGCCGGGCGACTGCTGTGCTTTAATAAAGAGCCGGGCATTGTTTCTTCTCCGAAAGCAACAAATAGCTGATCTGTTTGGGACTTTCCTTCAGTTGTAGACTAATATACTTGATGTTCTCATCAGTTCTCACAGATTTAAGTGAAGATATAAAAAGTTTCGGCTTAATTGAATTCTTGTTCATAGGTTTGGTTGACTTGGTTCATGGGTTTTATTGACAGCAAGAGGAAATAAAGAACATCATTATCTTTTTACTTGAATCATTGACAGGATGTACAGGCTCATTTCCTGAAGTGCAGAGAAGAGAAGGAGGTCCCTTTTCTTGCTACAAGTAACTCACCAGGTTTTTGCTCCTATCGCTGCCCTGTCTCCCTCCTTGTAGTGTGTGGGATGTTCCCTGTTGAGGGCGCGTGTAGCTGAAAGGCTTCGTTGCTGGTTCAGTGGTCCTATATCGCTCTGATCTCGTAGGTTCTACAGTGCGGTACCTGTCAATGGATGGGCTTGCCCTGCGATAACGCTCCAATTCATTCTCACAGTATGGAGGCAAAGGATCTTCATCTTCTGGACGGTTGCTAGGTGACCGGCTATAGTAACTGCTGCTGCCCTTGCCTCTGGAGCTGCCTTTAGAGGGAGTGTCACTGTCCTCATCCACCCTGTAGGCACCTCTGTCCTCTCCCTGCCTCCTGGCTTTACTCTCCAGAACACTGTTGAGGTAGGTGTTGTCATAGCCTCTGTGCTGGGGCAGTCGAGAGGGGCGATCACTGTCCCACGTGTCCCTTCTCTTTTGTGGTAAAGGTGAGGGGCTTCGACGACCCAAGCTATCATCCTCACCTCGACAGAAATGCCTAGGAGGGTTATGATTTCGATGAGGGGGCGGGCCTGGAAACCGACAACTACGGGACCCATAAGACCGGGCAAACTCCTCCAACTCATCCAGGGACCCTGTGCGCCCTCTTCTGTTCAGTGTCATTTTCTGCGTGTACTCTGAGTTGTGGTTCCATCTGCAGACAGAAAAAAACCCTAAGACGACACATCATGAACAAATGCACTATTTTATACTACAAACAAATTATTTCATCTGATGTCCATTTGTAAAACCCTGTCTATGACTGCTTTGCTTGAGAAACTTTAAATTGAAACTGAGGTCACAATTCATGACCTTGTTAGCAATGTCTTGAACTGGGGCCGCTTGATTTCAAACAAGAGCAAAGAAACGCAAGCTTCTAATTTTACATATTGCATTGTTCATTTTACATAACAGATTCTAAATATAGTAGGAAAAAAGTGTTAGATGAGATCTTTCTTATTCTATAGTAACCCCATCTGTTTCATTGACCTGATAGTTTTGAGATAAATTGCATCACTACTGATTTTAAAAGGTGAAGGCTGATACCAAAAACTCAATTGAAGGTCAATCAAAACAATTACTACCTTCTGTCAGTTTCATCATCCGAGTGGTTGTCTCTGGCCCGCCTGAGCCTGCGACTCTGAAGAGGTGGAGATACTCTCAACGCTGTCTGCTCTTCGGTGTCTGTAATTGGTGGCAGGGCCTTCATCTGGACAGTCTGATACGTGTGTCGGAAATCTATATTCCCTCCATCATGAAGAGAGCTCAGCTCTGAAAGGCTACTTGCTGTTTGGACAGACACATGATTAGAGTCTGATGCTATTTCTTTAAAAAAATCAGAAATATATTTCACAACTTTTAGGTTAGGTTTCTGAATTTACCTTCCAAATTACTATTAAATATTCAAGGGAGACAATCACTAAACTCCAAAGATATCAATAGCATTAAACAAAGTACAATGACTGGGTTAAAATAGCATCAATAACAGTTAAGAAAAAGCTCACAAATTGCAGTTTCCTCAACTTTTGTATGATAGAAAATTATACAAACTCATCTGTCATAAGTGATTTTTTTTCATCTTTATTCAATGCTTTCACATCACAATTTAATAAGTTAAGACTCCAGAGAAGAAAATGAACTGCTTTGTAGCTTCTGCATGATGTCCAGCTGAAAGATGTATAAATCTTCTGTTACACGGATAATCCAATCTAAAAGCTGTGATTAAACAGATGACTGTTTTCCACTTTGGCATGAACAGTGAACTCTAGTATGAGTTCCCTACACTTCCTCCTGAAAACAAACATTTCCAAAATAACCTTCTGTTTGAAAGTGAGAATCACATCAAAATGAGGCCAGTTAGATGATATGTAATGAAAAGTGGGATTAGATGAAAACTATCGATAATTAGTTTCTACAAAGACTACACAAATAGCATGCAAATAAAAGAAGGACACAAACAAATAGACCCTGACACACTGCTACACTGATTGTAGATCTGCCCTAATCTGTGCAGGCTTACGTTGGACTGCAGCCATCTTGGTAGAGGGAAACTGAGCCAGCTCCTTCTCCATGTAGTACAGAACTTTCATTGAATCCTGGTCTTGACTAGGTTTCAGTCGATAACCACTGCGCACTGTGGATATGGACACAGCTACTCACAGGGACATGGTCATGCAAGGATTGGGCGCACATTGACACACATTCATGCGAAAAACCCTTAATTAATTTTAAAGAAAACATGCATATTTACTTCTATGTAGCTTTGAGACAGAACCAGCGGTTAGAGATGATATGAGGGTTAGTGGGGTCAGGAAATATGGCGGACTGTGAATTCTGGCTTAGTGTTCACTCACCTCCTGCCAGGTTATTCTCCAGTGAGGGGATGGAGACAGTCTTTGGGTCCAGTTGGGAAGAAGAGGGTAGAGGCACTGAAGATGGGACCCAAGGGATGTAGTAAGGATACACAGCCTGGGGAGGCTGTCCGCTCTTTGCTATCTTCCCTGCTTCATACACTGCACAAAAAACTACAATTAATCCTTCCCCACAACTGATACGTAGTTGGTACACACAGGAGGTAACTTTTTGAGTTACTCACAGTGTCGTGGACAGCAGCAGGTATCAGGACAGCAGCAACAGCTGACGTAGCAGCAGCACGAGTGTGGACAACACTGGCACCAACAAATCCCCAGCAGTAAAAGGACCAAAATACTGCCCAGGACAACAGAGCCTACAAACGCCCACTCTACAACATAGACACAGACACACATAAAGGTCAAGATTCACATTGACAGGTGATTGCAGTTTGTCCTGTCTCCTCTTAGAACCTGGGAATGTTAGGATGTTTGCTGTTTGAAATACAACATACATGGAAACAATATCCATGACATGTCAGAAAGATGATTACACTGTTTATTATCATTCTTGGGGCAGTGGACAGCCATGGCATCAACAGATTCCCACTTGCAAATGTAGTTTGGGTTATGATAGCTCTTTCTGGTGCAGGCAATACAAAAATCCTTGAAATCTCGATTTGAAAGACAAAACAAAGGCAAACAGTATGTTCTCATAGATACATCCCAGTTCAACATCAACCCAGCAAAGATGTCAGTTATAGTACACTCATACTTTGTACAATAAGTAATATGTTACAGACATATAGGATTCACTGTCCTTGTCCCTTGTAAAGATGCATCTGAAAAATGAACAAACACTAAAACAGGTCACTTCAGACAATCTCCAGGGAACCCTTATCCAGCATCACATCACTAGAGCTTCCGGACCCTAACAACACACTTCCTCAGGATGTACCAAAAAGCAAGCCTCATTCAAAGTCCCCGATGAGTCGACATATGTGGTACATGAACTTATCATCTGATTTTTGCAGGAAAAAACAATGATTATGTCTGTGTTCTTTCTGGGTTAGCCTGACTAACTGGTGGGTAGCTTTTTTTTCTTATTCTATTTTTTGTTAATTTGTTAGTCAAGAAGATTTTGATTGGTCAATGAGAATAAAACATTAGGAAGAATTAGGGGAGCGTGCGCTGGCCTGGCAATTACTTAAATTTGCGTGAAGGTGAGTTGCCGTACCTGGCATAATCTCCACATCAAACTCAGGTAGGATATCGTCCTGCTGACCTGTTCTGCCTGCAGAGAGACAGAGAGCAAAGATGAAGGCTAGCAGAGGAAGCAGGAAGCAGAGGAAAAAAAGGTCAAAGTAATTAGAAGATCGTCAGCAGGAAGGCTGATTGGTGGTCATGCACTATTTTAGGGATAAAAGTGATGAAACTTTTGTTGCCTCTTAAAGAGACAGCATGCCAGCTCTACAAGAGTTGACCAACACGCGATTTACACCAGTTCAGTTATCATCTCAGTTACAACGTTCCTATTTTCATAATTCATCTGATCAAAGTTTAAAGTTTATAGAGAACAACTTTAACTTGTGACATATATTTAGGATTCTGGAGCCTGTCCAGAAAACAAGTGTGGTGTGAAAAACAAGAATGGGGAAAATGAGGGGGCTGACGTTTGAAGTGAAACTGTTGTGAGCACACCATGAATACATTCTGTGTATTCTCAGCAGAATGATGCTGGCATTTTTTTTATCCAACCTAGTTCCTCAAGTTTTTCATACAATGTCACAGACTCTAGGAGACCAACTGTCAATGTCACTGACTCCAGACCAAAACTGAGGATACGAATCACGGTCATCCTTTCATCTAGCAATTGAAAAAGGTATAATGACGATGTTAGCCTTTGGGTCAAACCTCAATTCCGCCTGTTGACCCAGTTACTACGTCATCATTTTACTATATTATCTTACTCACCATTAAAGTTTGCACTGACATTCAACAACTGGTTAAATAGATGAAATAATATTTTAGCCTAAAAATTTCAAAATACAGTATTGTCTTTCCTCTTCGATCGTTTTTACTTCTTCTTTTGACCCGTTGGATCCCTTTTATAAGACCGTTATATACTTCTGACATGCTTTGATGGATTTTGTGAAGCACTGTTTCAGTGGGGAGCAAGGAGGGGGAACACTTTAACATGCCACATTGAGCAGATCTCCTGGGCAACTGACATTATATAATCATCACAAGAATCACTTGTCAAAGCTCTTAATGGAGGTTCATGCTATTTCCTGGCAGTGTATTCAGGAACACTGCCCTGTGAACATCAACAAGAAAGTCTGGGCTCAGAGTTCACAAGCCAAAGTCAGGTTACTGTGAACCTATTTTTATCAGCAGGTCAGTCATGTGACTTTACTGCAAACTCAGATGTACCCCTCGGTCGTGTCAAATGTATGCACATGAGCACAAATACAGATTTCAATCTACATGTCATACAGGCACATAAAACATAGACATGTACCAAGAGTCTTTGTGAAAACTGACTTCATGAAATCTTACAGGATCTAGCAATGCGCCACCTCAGTGAGTCTCACCCATTACTTTGCTTGTTAAGACAGGCATCCAGTGTGAGATTGGTTTATTTGATATATGTCAGCCCAATGCACAGAATGTGTTCTTGGTGTGTATAGGTAGTTTCACACATATGGAAATATGGAACTGAAGGAACGTTGTCTACTTGTAAGCCTGTTGGATGTGCAAGACATTTCAACAGCTATATTTTGACTTGTCAAAGAAAAAACTGTAGGATTTTAACAAATAAAGATACTTTTTTTTTTCCAAAATTGAGACAGCGAGGTAAAGATACTTTGACAATTTGTTGTGAATTCTAATCATGCTTTTTGCTGCTCTCGCATTACAGCAGGCCAAATTTGTGTAGCTTCTTAGGCCTGCTCTGTGATTAATTGAAGGATTAAGGCAAAAACTTTGTGTGTGACAAACTTTTTATATTACGCTATGCTCACAATACAACCAACTGCAGGCTGATGATAATGCTCATCAGGCACACAACACCATGTGGCACAGAAGATTCCAATGTAAAAAGACAAAGAGGGGGTTTTGTAAACTGGGGCACATAATTAAGGGACCACAAGTCCCTCCAAGTTGTGTCCCTGTGAAACAATGATGTATTTGTGCAACAAAAAGTTGTCAAAATAGACAAACCCCAATTTTAATACAATCCATTCTGTAATATATTACAGATATAAATATATGTATGTATAAAATTATAATTATGAACTAACATACAAATGTTTGTGACTTTGTATGTAGTTCTGAGGGAGAAAAGGACTGGTGACAATATTGGCCTATCAAAGTTCTTGGCCTCCCTGACGACAGATAGACTAAACTCTCCGTGGTCACTGTGGCTCCATATCGCTGAGTAGACTGTTACCATTCCCTGAAAAAGGTAATAGTTGCTATTTCAATTTTTGCACACTCATTTACTGTACATACCATGAGGCCCTGTTACACTGAGTAACCGGAGAAAGACAAAAAAGCTGTGCAATTCTCTGAGGGAGAGCCAGTGATAGATGAAGGGAGACCATGAAGGGGCGAAAAGTAAGGGATAGGGTAGCACAGGAATTCATAAGCAAAACTTTAAGCAAAGGGAGTGAAAGAAAAATGAACCCCACATGAATGCGTTGAATACATAAGTAGTTCCACATTTGGCATACACTCATGCCAATGGAAAGAGCAGGAAAAAATAGCAACCTAACACAGTGTATTGCTTTGTTTATTCTTCACAGGTAACAAGGCGCAATAGTGACTTTTTCTGGAAAGTTATATGCAAAATATTATTTGATTGAAAAAAGACAGTTGGCCATGTATATCATGACATCAACACTAGATATGAAGATAACATTCCCACATTTACACAAATATTCAAAAACAAAAATCCTTTTCTGGCTCAATGGTTTGCGTCTGTGCACAATCTGCATTTAATGAGCTTTTGAGTATCTCTTGCATTGTCAGTAAACAAAACTTTAGTAAACCTTCACAATTTCCTTTGAGAGATTCTGAGAAAATATTTGAAATACTACAAATAAAATCTTTAGGCATTTAGAATTGACATTGTGTTAAGAATAATCGACTTTGTTGATACTGGGATGTATCCTTTCAACAGCTTTTATTCCCTCACTTTTGTGTTGCATTACAGTGCCACTTGGACAAATTTGCAAAACACCATCTGCAATAATTTAATGAACACATGATCGAAACCATGCATGCAGAGGATTTTAATTACCAAATCAATTTGACATGTATTTTCTACTACACAAAATGAACCACATTGGGGAAACCATGAGTGTGATTTGTGCAGAACACAAAGACATACACACTTCACACACACCACATTACCTGGATTTTTAGCTAGACATCTGATTATGAGAAAGGATTTGAATAAATTCTTTTGTTCAGATCATATAAACTTAACCTGTTTTGTAAGCCCAGATTTACAAATATAAAAAAGACAGATCAATTGTATTCATAATAGACTGAATGGTTTAAGTTGCCTGTTTGAATAAAATTGGTCGATCAACTCTGAAGAGCTTCTTACAGCAAACCACAACAGATTACTTCTTTCTATTCTTGTACTGAATTTGTTTTCTTCAGTTTGAATTTTAGCTCCAATATCATTTTCTGTCTTGCAATTAGGCTTGGTTGACAATGTATACATATCATAAATGCTGCTCAATTGGTGGTAGAAAAAAGAACTTGTTGGAAGCAAAGCTAGAGTAAAAGAAAATTGTCTAAACGTGAACAGCGTCATAATTCCAAACCCACTACATTAACTTCTAATATTTGAATAATTATTTGAAACACAACTTAGCATGCAGTCTAAGATTTAATTCACTCTTCTCATTCTGTGCTCAGCCAGGATGTGAAAAACAATAGCCTATTTACAAAATGAGCATGCAATGAATTTGTCATGTGTTCTCATAAGTGCAACAAGTCCACCTCATGCAAATGTGTAGTCACAAAGTGGTCGTCAAAAGCCTTCAACCAAAAACCCAGCCTATATTATTATTCTCACAAGATTAAGAACCCTCTTCCTCTCCTGTGAGCTGATTATAATCCGATTATGGCTCACAGTGGGAAGCCTGTATGTATCAGCAGACAATAATACTTTATGTTCAGGCAAACTAGCCTTTGGGCTAAATGACTTTATGTTCAGGATCCAGCAGTTAGTCTGGTTTAAATTCATCTGTGCATCTCTCGTCATATCAACACGAGCCTCCCTTAACAGGGATTATGTTCCTCTGAAAAGCGTGCTGCCATGGTAATGGCTTAAGGAGCAAAAAGACTTTGGCAACGAAACTTGTAACCAATTTTACCAATGAACGTTCAGTTTCTTCAAATATCACACAGACACAGACACAGACACACACACACACACACACACAGATGCAAACTGTTGATGACTGCAAATGAGATCCCATTTACTGTGCACTTAGGGAGGTACACAAACCTGACATAATAGTAAGGACGTACAAGGCGGCTACGTCCGCCACTTGAAGAGAACAGTTAGCTGAATAAAAGTGTCAGTCTCGAGGATCCCAGTACGTGTCAAGAGGCAAAAACATCAGCATAAACACTGTCACAGAAGACTCTTCCTTGAGCCAAACAAAAATGTAAACATAAACAGTGTAGCTAGCAACTGAATTTCATTATTTTGACTTAAATGAAATCTATTCATACCGAGCACCAGTAACTCCACCTGGGCTTCATTCTTCCCCTCCAGATCATCAGAGATGATGACTTTACAAAAATATACTCCGCTGTCACCCCACTGCAGCTCCCCAATCCGCAGGTCTGCCTCTGTGTAGAGACAAAAGAACAGGTTATATGAAGCCTCAGTTGGATGTAAAAGCTGATGTAATATTTAACAGATCAGGGTGGTAGGGGTTTCACACACCCAAAACTGTGATTTAATTTAGAGCCATAGGAGTATGTAAAGGACAGTTATATTTAGTCATTTATCGTTCCACAGTAAATATAATATTCATGGGTTATCCACTTGGACAATACATTCTTCCTCGTGAAATATATTAATCACTTGTTATTACAGCTCAATTTGACAAATTTAATCAAAGATTTTCCAATCAAAGTTATCAGTAAATGCTGCACAACATTGGACAAGTATTTACCTGTTTGTAATGAATTTGTGGTGCTTACAGAATTTTTACTCACTGAAATGGTCAGAAATTACTGATTTAATGTGAAAGATTTGACACAAAGTAATATGTCAAATTATTTTATAAAAGAATCATTGATTCCTTTTCTCATGATGTTATATTTTAAGGCACTTTCTGTGGTTTGCATGCTCAGTGAAGTAGTAAAGCACGCTTCCAAGAAGTATCTATTATGTTTTTGAGCTGACCTGCTTCACAGATCTCTTTCACAGATCTCTGCACTTCATTGCACCCTTCTAAAGTTTTTACTGTATTTAATGAGCCCTTTGTTGGCTGTGCTGAATAGAGGACAGGTGTTTTCTCTTGATAAGGCTTGGGGTTTACAAGGGGTCCTTTAATAAATAGAAATGAGAGAAGTGGGGTTTTGACTTGCATGTATTTAAATTTCTGTATCGTGAGACAAAGACAAAAGAGGTGATTTTTAGAACTAGAAAACAAATTGCCACTCTAATTCCTGCTTGGGGATGGATTTATGAGACCACTGCAGAGACTTTCTTTTCAGTTTTTCAAAAAGATAAAATATGGCGCATTACTGTTAACGATGGCTATGTCTCTGCCTTTGTAGTGCTCAGCCAGCGTCAGGGACGATCCTTGTGCCGAGGCCACAATTCGAACTGTGCGACTGCTATCTGAGCAGTCCAGGTGGGATTTAGTGCCGAGCTCAGAGGCCTGGATGCCCAGACTCTCTGGCAGGCTGAAGGAGTCCCGAGTGCGGTCGTGACAGTAGGACTTGTACCACCATTGCACCACTGGAGTCTGGATGGATGCCGTCTGGAAGTGACAGGGCAGGACGATGGACCGGAAGAGCATCGCAAACTTCTGCTTCTCCCTCACTGTGACATGTACACCATCACATACACAGACTGTCACACACATGCATACAGAAACATAAAGAATATGAGAAGGGATTTTTTTTTTCTGAGCAGATCGCAACTTTCACATTCTTGAAACATGATGTGGTTACTCTTCCTCACGACATTTAGATCAATGTGAGTACAGCACAGTTCAAACAGTAATAACATAGTTGATTCCCACGCTAAGAAAATCTATGCGCATCCCCTGGACCTAGTAAAGTGGACTCAGAGGACTTAAAGGTGATGAACTGAATGGGCAGGTCTGCTCCCCTGTGGGTGTGTGAGGGTGTCATGATGAGTGAGGGAGATTACACCTGTATGATCATTTTTTCATCAAAAACAAAACACTGACAGGAAGAGAGATCAGCTGTGTGAGTTTCTATGAGTTTTGGGGGAGGGGAACCAGGGTCAGGGGGGTTAAATTCCAGTGTGTGTGGGGGTGCTGTGGAGGCCTGTGATGAGGCAGGGGGTTGTCCTCACAGAGGGAGGGTATAGATAAGTCAGATACTTGTGGATGCTGTCTGTTGTACAGTTGTACTGAGGTGGGGCAGGAATTCCGTCTAAACATTTTTCAGGGGACAGGAAATCCAAACAAAAGAAGGGCTGCCGTTCCTTAACATTGGCTTAGGAGAGCACATCTTTCATTTATTGGATTTATCTCAATGATGTAACAGCAGCTCTCTTTCGGGCCAAGGTTCCATCACCAGGAAATTTAAACTACAATACGGATGATTCATAAGCTGAAAAAAAATGATTCTATTTTTTTTTCATATAATTGTCATCAGATTTCATCCATCATTGTCACAGTACCTAATTTCAGAATTACATGATGAAGATTAAACCTGGGGAGGAGGAGGGGTGACTGGGTGCATACATTCTTGCCCCCCCCAAAATAAGAAGTGGGTTTGTGTCTTTGTTTCTTTTTTTCACAGATCAACCCATTGTTGGTGTTGTGCAGCAAATCTCCTCCCTCTGTCCCACTTGAGGGTCTGTTGGAGGGGAGGAGATTTGTTAATCCCGGCCAATAGGCATATCTGTCTTTACCCTGCTGCGTGTGAACAGACCAATGATCTGCTAGCAATTTAAACCAAACCGTCTCACCATGAATACAATCGAGTTGAGCTGAGACGAGCTTCTCATACATTGATGGAAACCTGTGGTCGCATTTCAAAGTGATGGTTAACTACTGTTTACATCAGGTGTGATTCACCATGGTCTAATGAACCCTTTGGAGTGGCTGTAGACTGTAGACAGCCACCAGCTTGAGGCCTCTCAGAAAGACTAGATTTGATGTTTACTAGTACGTGACTACACATGTATGCCAGGTCAAAGCTTGCTGCTGGATGCAGCATGTTTCCTGAACATGGTCAGTCTTTTCCTCCCTGAAGTCGACACATTTCCTGCAGTGACTGTGTTCTGCATTCCTTCACATTGACTCATTGACTCAAAAAAATAACACAGATAAAACTCAATGCCTGATATCACTGATATTATATCTATTTCACAAAAAAAGCCAGTAGAAATAAAGAGAATATTTCTCACATATTGAAGTTTAAAGCTATGAACACTTTCTTTCTACATCTGTATTTCCTTACACCTTTATGAATCTCATTAATGAACCAGGCAATATTTTTTGAGGTGAAAATTGATTCAATTTTTCCACATCTCCATGTCAAAGTTGCAATCACGATTTCCCTCAAACCTAAATATTAGTTTCATTTCATGAAATTAAAATTCTAACAAATTGAATTAAAAAAATATTTCATGACCAGAAAATTTAAAGAACTAGATTCAACCCTCTGGAAATATTCAGCATATTTACTTGAAAAATAAGGAACTATTAATGGGAAAAGTTTCTGATCAAAGTAGTTGTAGACAACAGCAGGTAACATTTCAAACACACTTAATGTTTCTTGAATATGTCCTTGAGACAGTGGTATTGTCGAGACCATTTACAGCCAAATTGTGCAGTATGGTAGTTTTCCTGGGGAGTAATATTATCAAATCTGATTGAATTAAACATCACGTTTAAAAATCACAACGCACACACAAGACACTTGACATTCCAGAAGGATTACTGGGTCGCTGCAACCGTAAATCATCCACAGCGTTACTTCGGTGACTCCGGGAAAAAAAAAATAAGATCAACCTGTTGCGCCGCTGCGAAGACAAGTGTTTTCAGCAAATACGGTCGCACTTACTCACCTAAAGCCCCCACTAAGATTGCAAGCCGGTAAACGTTCATCATACAATCCGTTTTACAGTCCTCCGAGATTCGTCCGTTGGTTTTTCATTCTGCTTGACCGACGCCCTGCGCCTCCGACCTGGACTCAGACCCGGCCGACTAACGGGACTGTACCAACTTCACTCAGAGGTGAGTCTCCGCTTCGGAGCACCGGGCGATATCCTGTCCGTCTGTCTGTAAACGTCGCAGCGCAGCCATACAAGAGACCCCTTAAGGGTCCGAGCAGCGGGGTCGTTTTTATCAAACCACTGCCGGGACCTTCAGCCGTGTGTGTGTGTGTGTGTGTGTGTGTGTGTGTGTGTGTGTGTGTGTGTGTGTGTGTGTGTGTGCGCGCGCGCGCGTGCCAAGATGGTGGAGGGAGGGGGCAAGTATTTTTTCGATTAAATCATTTCAGACTTGGCAGCGGGTTCTGAGGAAATTTGCTTCACACAAAAGGGGGACGTTTTTGCCAACTTGTCTTTATTAAAACCAAATTTGCAATAACGAGCACATACACATCTGATTTGTCCAATCACACACAATTAGTAATATTTTTACGCAAAATATTGCAATGTTATCATCACTTGTTACAGCGTTCAAATTATGTATGTATTGTATATTTGAGAAAATGGCAGTACAAAAATATGTAAAGAAATAGCAAAAATATCCTAAGTGAAGCTAACATTTAACACACAAACATAAGAAATCAAAACTTATCTAAAAATCTAACAACAATTATTGAAATACTTTACTCAGTAAATCACATATGATTTTAAAAAAATGTATTGTCTTCAATATTATATAGGAGTACCCACTTTACTAACAAGCAATGTGTGGAATAGGCTGTATGTTTTTTCTTGTTTGATTTACTTTTCGCTTTAAGTTAAACACCCATCAATAATAAAGTAATTTAGAAAAGTACATTTGCCTGTTATTGAGTGCTGAATTGAATTTCATCATGAGAGTTGAAACATCCTCTATACCGCAATGTAATAGTCTTTCATTCTTAGCATTGAATTATTTGAATTATTTGTTTTCCAGTCATGGCTGAGTGGTAAGTTAAACCTTTTCCTTCGAATATATTTGCTTAATTTGATTCAAAATTTTGGTAGATATTGTAAGGAAGGAGTCTGGCGGATTGAGTGACATCTAGAGGTCATGGTGTAAATTGTAACCCCTTGCTTACGTAGTACTCTCCTTTAAAAGGATATACAGTGGTTTGTTGGACATGCCAGCAGGTTTGAAATTAATTCAGCAAGTTCCTTTTTTTGTCAAATAAGATAAGCAGATAAATTAGATAATCAGCTTCTTATCGCCGTGTAGATGCATAAAGTATTGATATCTTCCATATCCACCATAAATAACCATACTCCTGTTGTGGGACGTACCTGGGCAACAGCTACGTCTTTGAACTTGATCAAATTAATTAATTAATTTATCGTGAAATGCAGAAATTTATAAAAAATGCTTAGTTGAAAATCCTACAAAATTTTTATATGAATTTGATTAGCATGAGGAATGCCCACAGCATTGCACGTCTCCTGCATTACAAAACTTCTCACCATCCTAGAAATCATCACAGTGAAATTGAAACCGGCTGGAAAATAACCAGGCTAGGGCTAAGTTTGCTTTAAGAATGTATGGGCAACAAAACACTGATCGTTTGTGACCGAAAACAGTCTTCACCACACCTCACATTACCATAAACTCCAAAAGTAAAAGTCTACATCAATTTTCCAATGGAATTTTGTGCATTACTTTTTCAAGTGGTTTAATTAGAATAGGTGAATAACTATCAGACAAGATTTGTAAAACAATTAAATTCATGCTTTTCAGCCCAGTCACACACAACAGTCCACAAAAACGCTCGTAAATATTTGTTTTTCACTAGGATCTGGTGCATGGCAGGATATTGAGCACAGCAACTTGCAAATTTCTGGCTGAAGTGATGCTGTCCATAATGTTGACTGTCAAGTGGTCTTACACTGGCATTGAAAATATTCTGCATCCATGATGAAAAGTATCAGATGTGAGAAAGATGTGCGAAAACGTTCAGTAACTCTATACTAATTATCATCATTATTTTTCACTGGCGGCTTGTTCAAAATATTTGAGGGTTTCATCATAAAAATCATGAAGCTCACCAAGTCTATCACGACTGCCGCCATGATATTAACGTTGATTATCAAGCCTGTCCCGACTGCCACCATAACGATCACGCGGATCATCCAGCCTATCACGACTACCTCCATAACGGTCACGATGATCGTCGAGCCTGTCACGACTACCTCCATAACGGTCACGATGATCGTCGAGCCTGTCACGACTACCTCCATAACGGTCACGATAATCATCCAGTCTGTCACGACTGCCCCCATAACGGTCACGATGATCATTGTGTCTGTCATAACTGCCTCCGTAACGGTCACGATGATCGTCGAGTCTGTCACGGCTGCCTCCGTAACGGTCACGAAGATCATCGAGTCTGTCATGACTGCCTCCGTAATGGTCACGATTATCATCGAGTCTGTCACTACTACCTCTGCAACGATCACGATGATTGTCAAGTCTGTCATGACTGTCATCATACTGATCACGCTTCTGTTCTGGCCTGTCATGACTTCCTTTATAATCGTTTCGTTTTTCAGGGTGACCACTGCTCCCACTATGGCAATCTTGTGTGTTGACCCGGTTTCTGTCAGTATCGCTACCCTTGTCAACCTGCCATTCTTTATCATGACGATCCTCAAATGTTTGCCCAGCAAATCCATGAGTCTTGCAGTTCTCTGGAACATCATTGTCCTTACTCATGTCCTTTGTTTTACTGTTAATTGGGTCGTCCCAGTAAACGTCTTCAGGTGCATGGTTGTCTTGGTCATAAAACTGCATTTCCCTGGGGGTGTTAAGAGAGAAGCATGTACAAAACCATTTGTATGAACGATCATCGTCTGATGACGAGAATCCTTGGTGGCAGAAATATTCCTAGGGCAAAGAATACATACCTTGCGATGGGCTTGTCTTTTGTGCCTTTTTTTCTGCAGCAACAGAAGAAGAGAATTCCCAGAACGACCAAACCTACAATGACTCCTCCAATTATACCTGCAGTGGCCCCAATATTCATGCTACCTGTGGAAAAATGTGGAGAGTTATTTTTTTTCTCTAATTTTTACATTTGCAAGACTGGCATTCATATTTTCGCCATTCTGAACATTAATGTCTCGTAATAATCACTTTTCTGTGCAATTATATCAGCTACTATAGCATATCTTAGTGAGGATGATTCATAATACTCCCCTTCATATCAGAGTTCTGTTTTTGCTATTTGCAGACCTTTAAATTGAGCTTTGTTTATATTATTTGAGGGAAAACCTTGCCAATATTTATAATTTCACCACCCTCACAATACCCTCCAAATAATTGCTTTCAGTTATCAAAATTTCACCTATTTTGTCAGGTTATATTTTTGCCAAGAAAAGTCTCAAAGTTTAACCTTTTTTAAAGTTCTGTTCAAATTAATTGGGTTTGTGAGTGGGTGCCTTGTATGCTCGTTTTTTTATGGAGAACACTGAAAGCCAGTGGAAGTTTTGCATCATGTACACTGAACAGCCTTCCTAGGAATCGATAGAGACCCCTCCTCTGATGGTTAGCCTAAACTCCTTAGTACAACGATTGCAGATACAACTGCCAATGTGAAAACTGCCCCATTTAAGATACTTGCCAGTTGTATTTGTATCTCTATTCTGTTTTGAGGATAAATCCTAGGGTGTAAACAATGCATGCAAGCTAAAATATTGCTGCAATGACATTATTGATCATCCCGGCACTTATGAGGAAACACTGGATACAGAGAAGTGTAATGAGTTGAAATGGTATCCCAGTGCAATACTGTTCAAAAAAACACAATTTTACAAGCTGTTCACTTGATGCTTTGCGGATAAGCCTAAAATAACACTGGAACTCTGAAACAATTGTCATCACCACATTGTGATTTCATCAGTAGGGTTTTTGAAGTGCAATTAAATGACAGCCAAGTTGGAAACCATTGCCTCTAAGACTCAGTTCCAAGATGGATGTAAAATCAATAGGCTGTCTGCACCCTCAGAAAGTGATGTTGACCCTTAGCCTTTAGTATTCTAATTTTCACAAGTTCAGTAGTTATCCCAAGACTATCTACAGCTATATTCAGAGGTTTGTCATCTATGCATGGACATAAATTAATGCAAGTCTGAATAGCATCCATGTTTTAGAACTGTGTTGAATTGATTAAATATGAATGACACTGCAAACTGGAGAGTTGTCTGCACTCTCCAACGGTAGATGTCCAACACGCTGACCCTAAAAATCTGCAATTGATGCATCTTTTTAGTCGTGATGGGCAAAATATACTTACTCTGACTTTGCCCACCATTACTATTGCTCAACTACAGCTGGACAACTATGAGCAAATTCCTGTGATAGACATACAGTGGGCCTCAACTATGCATTATTCCGCAATAAAAAACACACCCGTCCGACCCCAAACTATGAGTATTTGTATTCGTATTCGTATTCGTATTCGTATTCGTATTCGTATTCGTATTCGTATTCGTATTCGTATTCGTATTTGTATTTGTATTTGTATTTGTATTTGTATTTGTATTAGTACCAGAATAGAACAATAAAGAAGAGAAAAATATTGGGTCTTAAAATTAAAATTAAAAGCGGCAATAGCCCTTGCAAAATAATAGTTGATTTAGGTTCAAATACTTTTTACTAATCAAGTATTTCATGTGTATTTAAATTAAGAAAGAACTGTACTATAACTTGAAAGAAAATAAATTTAAAATTTACTTGTGTTTTATTTCTATTACAATTAATGTTAAATTTGATTCTATTTTTTTCTAGTTAATTTCTCAGAACAGTATGACAATTTTTTGACCTTATAGTATATAAAATGCAATTCGCCAAGATGGTTAACTGTCAGTCCTGCCCTGTTATGGGCCTGCCTAATATTTGTTTGAACACAGTGAACCAGTCAGCCACTTACTCACTGCGAGCAAGTGCTTTATCCCCCTGTTAGAATCTCCCTACAGACATTGTCAGAATAAAGGTACGTTGGGTCTTTGTCTTATCTGAAACCTGAAGCATACAAATAATTTATTCTGTAGTGACAGTAGAGGCAAATGCGAATTCTGGCCACTTACTGCAGTAGCCTGTGAGGATAATTGACTGATGGCATCGCATGTGGTATTCTTCCAAGAACCAGTTCTATAAGTGGACACTTTTTCCCATGTGACAACAATTACAAATGTGCAAATCACACAGGGTCTCGTGTCATGTTGTTACTGTTTTGACAAAACATTCATGCATCATAGGAACCACCAGTATACCTTACACATTGTGTATGACACACCATTCCCTGGTTCATCTGTCACATTATTTCTTAATTTTTGTCTGTCTCTCAATATGTGAAGACTTTGATGTTTGAGTTTTGGAGAAATCTCACAGTGATGTGTGGCTTTAAAATTATTTGTAAGGAATGGATAAAGACAGTCCATATAGACGCCATGCTCAATTCCTCCTCAACATCTGCAACCTCTGCTGTGGTAGGCAGTGGAAACCAACAAGGTGTCAACTTTGTTTTTCATTGTTGTTGTGTGACATAACATATTTAAAAAGTATATCTGCACCCAGCATTGCATATACCTTTGGATGTGAACAGGGTTTTAAGTGATCTGTTCAATCACAAGATGAGGTTACCTCAGGCAAGCTGCTCCACCTTTCAATTTCCCAAACGCTTATAAACACTTAAAGATTAAACAGTAGAATACTTTCATACAGCAGAAGAAAGTGTTGTGCATGCAGCATTTATGATCTGTCTGCTTTTTGTCCAAGTCCATAATTTAGGGCAACAGTAGTGACTAAAGTAGGCAACCAAGGGTCGTGTGGAGCTAGTGTCGGGTTCTTTGTTAGTGGTCTCCAAATCTCAGTAAAACTAGATTCAACTTCAGTGGTTCATGGGGTCCTTAATTCTGTAGATTCCTTGTTTGTTGCATGGGACACTTAAACAAATGTGGATAATTCAGGACTTATTTTGCTCTACCACAATACCATGATAAGGGATTGGAAAGGATGTATGAACCAACATTGTACATTGGTTGTACATTGATGTATGGACCATACTACACTGGTCAGAATAAATCAAGGCGGCTTCCATTTCCTATAAGGGGTGACTGAAGAAATCTAAAACCTTCAGGAACTGTGAACATATGCAATGGAAAAAAAACAAGGTCAAGCCCTAGTGTGGCGTGCACAGGAGCATATATTCTGTGAGCAGAATTTCTGATGATTCAGCAAGGTCACATATAAGAAAGATGGCCAGGAATAATGGAAACTGAATACCAGCATCTACTACTTGCTCAGCATTGGCCCTTTTTTGGAGGATTTTTTCATGCATCGCACCAGCATCAAAGAAATAAAGTGCGCTCATTTCATTTATCATTGTCTTGTGTATCTCCATTTGACAACATGACAAACTTGTGTATCTAGAAATACTTTTTGCAATAGTATTTTTTGCAAATCACTCTAGCTGTTAAATACCCAACCAAGGTTTGGATTTTTTTTGTGGTGCTTCCTGTTATTCGAAAAGTCAAATTAAATTTACTTTAAGCCTTCTTTATTCCATTGATGACCGACATGTAGACAGTACCGTCATTCAAAGTGGTGTAAAACACTTTTTGTCCATTATACCAAATAAATCAAGCCAGGTAGCATCATTACTTAGATAACTAATTTGTCGTTAGAAAAAAAATAGAATATTGGGATGTTCTTAATTTGCTCTGGCAAGGAATGAATAGTAAAAGTTATAAAGAAGTCAAAGTTTCCAGCCTCTTTTTCAATATATTTTTCACATACCCAGATCATGAGGTAGAGGTGGCGGTGAAGATCGATAATTCTCTGTGGGCTCTTCATGAACAGGCAAACAGGTTATTCACATGGTAGCACTCACCAGGTATCACAGCCAAGGTTAGGTTGCAGCTTTCAGCACCAATTTGATTTGATGATGTGCAAATGTAGAACCCAGATGTCTCTCTTGAAATGTTAAATAAAGATAGGTGTCCATTCTCTGTAACATAATTTCATAACTTAATAAAAACATAAGGGTAAGTGATCATTTACCTTCAAGTATGATAGTAAAACAAAAAAAAACATTGTGTGCAACAGGATTGGTTGAAATCCATACTTTCTGTTGTCTTCGGTGGAAAGCTTCTGGGTATGTTTTCAACACTGAAGGTGCTCCATTCATAAACTGGCCTTGGGGATCCTTCTTCAGATTCGCAGGTTAGGGTGATGTTGTGCCAATATTCTGCTGTACCTTGAATACTGCAGAGAGGCGTAGAGGGAGGAACTGGAAAATGATAAAGCCATTTGATATAGAAAATTAAAATGTGTTTATAAAAGCAATACAAATCTAAAAAAATTAATTTAATCTTAATTTTACTTCTTCATGAATACATCAATATACATTACACACAATAGTTAGCTATCGTACAACACCGTAAATCATTGCAGTTCTCACCTAGGACCAAAAGAGAAGTCGAGGCTGTTGTTGTTCCCTCATCGTCGTTAGGGATTATGACATTGCATTGGAAGCTACGGCTATCCTTCGCGGTCAATTTTGTTAAGCGTAGTGTGCTGACTTGTTTAGCGATGTCAACCTCCAAAAAGGCTCTGCCTTCATAGGCAGGTGAAATGTCAATTGGGTTGTTTAGAACGAAGGAGCCCACAGTTTTCTGAAGAAATACACAAATAACAATTTCTCAGGTAATCATTCAATAAAGATACAATATCTGAGTGATGATTTGAATAAGAAAGGATAAAATCCTGGATCGGAACTATATTGATGGGAGTTTTATAAACTTCAGTGAAACCGTCAATATTCATCCTCTTTAAATACTCATAAACTACGGTTCTATTTCTTCAAAATGTAAGAGATTTGTTAATCTTACAGTTATTTTAAAAATGTCAAGATTTGCAGGTCAATACTGATTTTGCTGAGACAATGTTCTAAGGCTTGTTTTCTTCTCACCGTTGGTTCATTGGGATTTTCAGGGTCAACCGCCCATGTGAGAATAAGAGTACTGATGTCTGGGCTTGCAGGGATGAAGGAACAAGTGAGGGTAATTTCGCCTCCACTTGAAGCCGTATATCCTTTCTGTGGAATAGAAACCTGTAAACTCCTGAAGCTGGGAAGCACTGCAATTAAAGAGATTACATGAAATGAAATACATTACGCACAAATGAAAGTTTTTGAATTCATAGTAATGCCTCGAATGTAACTAATAAACAAAAAAAAAGATGTGAATGCTTTTTGAAAAATATAACTGTATTTAACTGCCAATATCTCGAGTACAATCTAATCCGTTTCCATAGTACGGTGGAACTGCAGGGTTAATGATTAACACTGTAGACATGGGTGTGGTAAAGAATCTAAGAGAAAAGAGAAAGCACATTAATAATAAACTTACCTGTGAGTATAAGAAAGAGTTTTTTCCATTCAAACAATGTTTTTATCGCCATTGCATATAAAAACCAAATATAAATCTGAATCAAAAATGAAGGAACTGATTAAAGTGTTAAGGAACACTAGCCCACCTAACCTTCACAGTAAGCTCCTAGGTGTGAAGCAGGTCACTCTTCCAGGTAATAAGTCAACCAATAAAGGTCACATGTCAGCAAAGGACCTATTGCTGCTTTACTTGCCAGAACAGAAGCATTAAGGAAGATTTTTCAACCAGTAGGATTTATATGACATATACAGATTTATAGATACTTTTATTATTGTCTGTAACTATCTCAATGTAAATACTATATATTTGATGATTGACTGTATTCTTAATTCCCTCAGTGAAATGAATTCAGTATACAGAACGTGGGTTCAGAGACGGTGCTATGCTCATTTTGGCCTGCAGGCTGTAGTATTGGACTGCATACTCAGTCGCATTCGCTCTCCAAGGAGGGCTATTCCTGCTGGACTCTTCTTATTCCATATAAAAAGATCAGAAATGCAAGGAAGCCTGTGAGGTTTCCTATTGCGACCTTTCGCACTTTGGTGAGAACCAGACATTAAGAAGTGCAACTCCTGTTTTGACGATGAAAGATTACAGTAAATGACAACATGTAACCATGGCAATGTGGCAGTAGTGTGGTCACTAAGCAACTTTGGGATGGAGAAGACAAGAAACTACATCTACCTTTACAAAATAAAAGTGACACTGTCAATTAAGGTTCGTAGATAGTTCACTGGACTCATTTTAAGTTTCTTGAAGGGTAATTTAAAGTCTGGTTGAAGTTGAGAAGAGGACAGCTTCCTGAATATCCTCTCACGTATACTGAACTACATTGCAAATTAAATTAAAGGGACACATCATCAGTCAAAACATTAAAAGCACTGACAAAATGAGTCATTTGTACAGTAAATCAGTCTGCTTGAAACCCTCCCCTCCTTTTTTGAAATTATTGAAGATAATGGATAGAAAGGTGATGATTTATTTGAATTTCAGAGGCTGTGAATTGCTATAACAATTTACTTTATTGGATCATGAAATAATTCAATGAATTAGATCACAAAAAGAGATGTTCCAAATATTTTAACAAAATATAAAATGCTTGAAAATTGGAAACGCTGAAAGGCTTACAGGGATATGATTTGGTGTAATACGTCTGTATCAAACTGCACAGCCCAAAGTGTCTTTTTATAAGAGCACTCGTTTTACAAGAAGACAAATACAAAGAAATTGCCAAACATCCATTAAATTGTTCTTAGTATGATACTTTGAATATTTCACTTAATATATGTGTTAGGATTGTGGATTTTATGGGATTTACAAATGATACGCAAACTGCAGCATAAACAATAGATCCTCATCACATACCAGTGCAAAATAGTTTCGTGGGATGCAAGATTAATTAGTCTTCATCAGTTGTGATGCTACTGATGTAAATAAGTGGCATGCGTGTTTCCTATTCATAGGTCTTTGCTGTTGTATTTTAAAACATATTTTCTACTTATGATGTGCCCCCTAATATATCAAGAGATTGTAAGGACAGGAATAAAATCCTAGAGACTTTCGAGTCTCTTTTCTGGAAATTACACACAATTAGAATGGAATTGTACTCACATTTAGCTTAGGGGATGATTTTAAATAACTAGTTTGTTTTGGAACAACATTGAGTTGGGGTTCTCACTTCCGTTTTTTTCAGCCATGTTGATCATACCAAATGAAAAAAACTTCATTGTATTCCAGGGAGGACAAACTTTTCACAGACACAAACATCCCAAATTTGGATCCCACAAATAGCTCCATATCGATAGATAGCGTCATGAGCAGTTGAAGTAATGTTTTTTTAATATTAATAATGCTTTTCCTTTTAATGTAAAGGTTTACAGTGTCTTTTGCAGAGACAGACTAACTGTTGTTGGGCCTTCATGGCCAATCACCTGGGCATAATCAATTCTCGCCTTTGTGTTTTCAAATGGCTGCTTTCAAGCTCCCCTCAATTTCAGCAGAATAGACAATCACACCCAGCGATACACCCAACAAAACAATACACCTTCCTCTTGATCTAAACATACTCAATTAATCAAGTAAAATTGTTGATTGTTTTTATATTTATAAATACTGATTAATACCTCTTTACTGCACAAGCCTGAAAGAAAAAGGCACTCCAAAACACTGACATTTTTCCACTGTAGGATGATTAAAGATATATTCTATTCTATTCTATTCTATTCCATAATATAAACACTGAATATCAAAATACAGATTTATACAATAATCAATTTATTTCAATGACTTCAACAAAACAAACAACTATCAATTGGAAATTCATAAAGAGCATTCATGGTGAGATTTAGGTAGTTCTTGTTAAATAAAAATGAAAAGGAACTGAGTGAAGAACTTGGCAGGGCAAGATCCATTTTAGCTGACATTGAGAAAATAAACCTTTTCTTATTAAATAATTGATCAATCAATATGAAATGAAGAGACTTTTGGGTTTTCATCAACTGAGGAATTGTAAGGTCCTCGACTTTCAGACTGACTTACCACTGTATCACGACGAAAGTGAATATGCAGTCTGTGTTTACTGTGTAAACTCCACAATAGTGGTTACATGCGTTAGACTTAATGACCCGTGTTATAAATTTCATCAGCTATCCTTCTGTTGAAAACCTCGAACACTCAGGAAAACAGGAAGATGGATTTGAAAAATCCAACTTCCCCTTAATTTTAGATGATCAGCTATTGCAATCCAATCCTTTTAAGACTTATAGTTTGCAAAATGACCAACAAAGTCACTGAGGAATTGAATATAAGAGGAGGATTGTGATCAACTTAAGCTTGTGGCCGTTTCCCAAAAGTCGGTTTTTAAAATCAAGGAGAAGGGATCGACTTTCTCCTCTGTCAAGAAGAGGTCAGAAATATCTTTTCACTCATTCAATTAAAAAGTTAAAAAGCCCATCTCCTCAGGATGAACGTTGAAGGTGAAAGATTGGTTTTAATCATATCTCTGTTAGTCACCCTTGCCTTCCCAGGCCACATTCAGAGTGTAAAAGATAAAGCTATTATTATTTAACTATGTAAATAAGATACAGCACCCCCACCACACACACGCTTCAATCTCACCACTTTTGGTTCACGCGCGCTCTCGTGTATTTGTGTGTACGCGTACGTGCGTGTGAGTATGCGTGTGTTTCTGTTTGTGTAACACAGGCAGGCTCAGGGATGGGATTTCGGGTTAAATATTCAAAATGGCGGACGGAGGAGCAGCGAGTCAAGATGAGAGTTCAGGACCAGGTAATGATTACAGCATTTTACATATTCATACTCATATTCAAACCGTGGTACAATTTATCATAAACGAAATACAGATGAAACGCAGATTGACTAACAGAATAGAATCGGTAACTGGCCCTGTTTTAGTTATTCATTGCTATTCAACTGTAATTTGACATAGCAGGAAACGAGCTATTGCAGTACGACGACAAATTACATGGAAACATGCCTCCCCCCTTTGTGTGATTAGACGGCTGTACGCCGCTACATATTCATACGTCTGTCGACAAATACAATTTAGCATATTTTGTTAATAATCACCGACGTTACCCTGATTCATCTATGACATAGTTAGATATTTGACATTAGACAGTTTGATTGAAATGAAAATGCTAGCAAGCTAGCGTTAGCTTCGCTGCTAGCGCTGGGCTTTGTGTTGATGCACAGTGGTGCGAAGCTTTTGGAAGAGGTTTGCATATTCATTTTAGTGAGTCGAGCTGAGGCTGCGCTAGCATCTATTTTAAGTGATTTTACCCCCGGGTAAAATATAGCAAAACGTAGCAAAGTTGTATTTTTTTTGCACTATCGTGTTAGCTCGGCTTGCCTCAGCTCGATGTGATAATATAGCGGAGCTTTTTCCTTCAGCCTTTTGTGCTCGGCGCAGTGGAGCTACAGTAGCCTGTTGTGTTATTCATGCGGGCCTGAACCAGAGTGCGGAGTTCAGCATATTCCATAAACCGACGAGGAGCTGAGGTTCATCTGGCACAGTCAGTGGTTGTAAACACAACACTTTGTGACCGAAGGGCGCCCGTAGAACCAAGCATCGTCGTTCGAACCTTAGTCTGGACGTAAACTGGCTTCATTTCTCGAAACTTGGTCCTGTTGTGTGGAGGCCAACTTCACACTGGCATTTAGTAAACGGTGAACTAAATTATGTGGTTCAAGCGAAGGTGTGGTTTCTCTCCCACCGCCTAACTTTATGCCGTGAAATGTTTGTTTGAGGTGGGGCCGGGCACTTATTGACTTGGAAGAAGTGGGTGCAGTCTAGTGTGGTGCTGGTTCTCTCAACCAAAATCGCCCATCCATCTAATTATAATATCAAATGTATTTGTGTAGTGTTTTTTTTGCAATTGTCATCGCGGGTTTTAACCTCTCACCATTAGCTGCTACAGTAGTTATCACCTCGACTGTATACCTAGGTACAAAGAAGGCATACAAAGATCATACCTGTGTTCCCCCTGCGGGGGTGTGGGTGGGAGGGGTGGTGAGGCCCACTTCCGGAAGGCCACATTAATAACAGGCATTCTTACTTTCTTACGATTCTCTCTGCAGTTTTCATGACTGGGCAAGACACAGCTTGATGGCACCATTTCAGTCTTCTCTATTTAGTTCAGTTTACCATATAGTAATATAAAATGAAATTGTGTGATCTATAGGTGTGACACGTGGGCTATGTTTTGCTGACCAGTTTTGTAAAAGTTTGACTTTACAGTAAACCACACTCTTGCACAGAAACATAGAAACTGGAAAATAATGGTTACTACACATTAAAAATAGATGTCTGTAATTGGCTAAGACCTTGATGATTTTAGGTGCAGAGGTAGGAAACACATCTCTCCTAAATATTTGGAAGACAGACAAGGCCATAGAAACTTATGATTGACTTGTTTTGATTATTAAATTTATCAATGTGTATTAGGAATCCTACATTTAGTGTCAGCTTTCACGATTCAAGTCAAACATACCAAAAAGTTAATCAACAATTGCATATACTTTTGTTTTATAACAAGTAAAAAAAAAAAACAGTCTTTAATTTCTAAAAGTGAAGAAGCATGTTAAATTATTTTTTATAAATTAGTGTTAAATCAATGTTGGCTTCATTGTCTCTTTTTTGTCTTACTGCATTGCTCTATTTTCACTTTCAATAAAGTCTCACATAAAACAATGTAGTTAACTTAAGTGTTTAACTTAAAGAACAGATGAGAAATAAATTTGCATCCTCACACACTGCTTTTCACATTTAATCAGTCATACAGTTCCACCCTCATTCTAGCCTTGTAGTTCCATCATGAATATTCATTGATGTAAACACTGTTGCTATGAATAATGCATTATTGGCAGTAATAAATTCAGGACATGCCATCTCGGAGTACTGACGGGGCCTGCATGAAGGCTTCAGTCAGACAAGCTTTTCTATTGTGGATGAGAAAAAAAATCATAAGTTATTATAGATGTATGTTGTGCGCCAAACAGATAACCACTTGTCTCTGCTGATCTGTGGCAGAGCGAGTCATTTGTGACTCAACCATGCAAACCCAGAAGTGCCTTTTATACCAATACCAATATATAGAAGTTAATTGGATAAAAGATAAGAGGGAATCGATTTATTATTTAGGACTTACTTTCCACACGTGCACAATTTATACTTTGGGGAAACGTTGCTAGATACAACTATGGATTTTTGATTTGGAAATGGAGATTTTTGAATTCCAGAGATACAGGCAATGTCAAAAATCTGATAAGATGAAGTGACAAAATACAGCACTTACTATTGTGCAGGGTGTTGTTGTTCACAGAGACCTCTTTTTAAGTCAGGGGCTCAGTCTGTGCTTTACTTTCTAACTACTGTGTCACACAGTGTAAATTGTTGCATTCCATAGATCCCAAATGCAATTTTGTCAGGAGATGGAAAAAGAAGAGATGAGTTGTCAGTAGAGAGATGAGTGACCATTTTAATTACCGACATGGTGTCTCTCGCATGTCTATCACTATCAATAACATCTGTAAACATTCAGTTGTTGTGTATATATATATATTTTTTCTTTTTTTTGGAACCAAACCACGGTTTACAATGGGTAGACTGAAAAGTGGCACACTTTAATAGCAAATATTCGCCACATTAAAAATGTCCAAGTCACTGCTCTGCGGCTGCATTAATGCGCTAATATTTTAAAAGGAGAGGAGAAAAAAAACCTTTATCCCATTTCAGCACAACATCAGCAAAATTTGTCCCCTGCATTTAACCCATCATGGATGAACAGCATTGGGCTGCCACTAAGCAGTCCCTAGGGAGTAGTTAGGGGATCAGTGTTTGCTCAACGACACTAACAGGATAGGAGAAGCTTAGGAATCGAACCCGGCACTTTCACTTCCAAGTAGACCAGTGTAAGCGCCTGAGCTACTCCACCCCATGACTGCATATAACAGGCATTAAAAACAAAGCTTGATATTGATTTGAGTAAATTTGGTTGTCTGCACCGCTGTTTTGTGATCAGACTCATGTCTGACCTGCTTTGGCTGATTGAAAGGAATGGAATTCCTCCTACCTCTGGAAACTTCACTTGAGTTAAATATTTTCGCCTACCTGTTAGGCAGTTGCTAATGACTGCCTCAGAGATTCTACAGTTGCTTATCGTAGTGCTATCTCCTACGTCCTGTATTAAGCTGCTGACCTTATTTCAATCAAAGACTACAGCAATGTTGGGTGAAATGGAATAAAAGCATCACCATATTCAAAACCCAGTTTCATTGAAGAGCAATATTTGTAATGTTATGCTGTCAGGCATCCACTGTGGACAGCAAAAAAAGAATCTAATTGTAGAGAGCAACATGTTTCCTTAGTGTGCATAAGGCAGTAAACACTGTAAATCCTTGAATCGTCTGGTATGTAAGTAAAAAAAAATCCCTACCTAAAAGTGATTTCAATTTTATTTCCATTTTTCTGAGTGGCTGAAACTGTATTCACAGGCCTTTGACAAAGATGTAGCAATATGATTTAGAAATCTTGCTCTGACTGTCCCAGTGACTGAGATATTATAAAACAAAGTTGTTTTTCTCCCATTCTGAAGATTTCTGTCATTTTGGTAATTTTACTGTTCTTTCTCTAGATTTCTTAATTTTTTTTGGTCTTTTTCAGGCTGATGTGGGGTAATTTTGTTTATTTTCTTGGCAACTTTTTTGCATATTATATGCAGTTTTTTGAATGCAATTTTCCTTTAGCTTTTTGACATTTGCATGATAGCTATTTATTTATTATTTATTTATAGCACACATGAATTTGAGTTTCAATATTTTCAAAGGTGGATAGAAACAGGTTTTGTACAGAGTGCCTCATAGAATTAACCAAGAAAATCACAACTGTGTTTAAAAAGAATCACCTGTATAAATTACATTTCTCAGCCTCCACAAATCAGAATACAATCACTAAAGCATTTCTTGTTGTAATGTGATTGGTTAATTGATCAAGAAAAAGCGCTCTGGATTTAACTTTTGAAATGGAGAGCATCTCCTTGTAGCTTGCACATGTTATCTGCATCGATAGAAGTCTTACCTCAAGAAAGTGACTTATCCCAGACAGGTTGAAATATGTTATTGTGCACTTAAATGTACCCGTGCAGTAAATATCAGAGTATGAACTCGACTGTCCTTAAAGCCCAGATGTCTTTACCTGACCTCATACTGGAGTATGAGTCTGTGCAGAGTACAGTATCACATATCTATTCCTGTACCTCAACCCACCACATTATTTTATGTTTTGTTTATTCCACATAAAAAGGTGATTGTTATTATTCTATAAATTAGCCTCATGTGTAAATGTGATTGTACCGGTATGTATGTTAAACACCTGACAGGCTGGTGCTGCATGTACCCTCTATCCCTGAATAAGATACATAGCATAACTGATATGTAGGGCATTTTTGATATTTGTCATTTGTTTTTCCAAGCAAGATTTTTGCTTTTGTATTTGTATATCTGTATTTCTGCACATTATTTTTTGCTGAAAATGCAATTGTTTTATCAAGACAGGTTTAATGAGAAAGGTACTATACATCATGTATGTTATTTCAAAGTGTTTTGGTATTTTGAATGTGCCTGCAGTGGGCAAGGACATTTTTATATTGCTTGGTTGTTCGTTTCCTAAACTTTCAAGATTATCTAATGTGATCACAAATCCTGTGTATACTGAGTCAGCTCAGTGATGTACCCTCTTGGGCTGGTCCAGAGCAAGACAAGTTGTCTTGATGTATTCTGTGTGTATCACAGAGAGTCTAGGTAGTTGAGAATGTGGATGTGCTAATTAAGTTTTCCTCTGTCTCATGTTGAATCTCCTTGCTCACATTAACTGCTCTCCAGTATTCAGCCAGCCGTCCCACATAACACTGTTAATGAGATACCTATTTAAAATTCTCCATGCATGATAAGTGTCTAATGCATTGTTCCACTGCTGGGTTTTCAAACCATTCAACCAAGTAACTCTAGATGTTTGAGGTGCACTGCTGATGACTACTGCTGCATTCATGTCTTCTTTGTTTCCCTGCTTGGCTATATGATGTGATTACTGAAGAGATCAGAACCAACTAATTTTTTTAACCCCAGTTAAAGCTCATTTGAATGTTATTTTTTTTTTACAGAAGTGTGTATGCTCTGCAGATGTCATTTAAACAAAAGGCTGTTGCCCAACTTAACCTTGTATAGTTTGCAAAACAGCAAGGGGTGGAATTGAATATAATGCCCTTTACTCTGTTTTCTTTGGCAGTAACTAAAGGTCACTTGAGTTTTGTTATAACAGGTAGATGTTCAAGATCGTAAAGTTTAGAGGGGGTGTTAAACTCATTTGTTAACATTTTGGAAAAGGAGATAGGTCGCTGGTTTAGGCTCACTTTCTGACTGATTGTGAGCATTGGTTGCTGACTGAAGATTTGTGTCTTGTTTTGGCAAACTGCTGTGTCTGATGAGGGGCTGTGTTGTTTTTTCAGCATATCCTGATAATGCTTCCATGTCCACTTTATATTTTTTTAATTTTGATCAAATGCTATGCAAATGCTATTTGGCAGACAGAGATTTAATTGAAGATGTTGATAAGAGAAAGTCACAAGAAGTTGTAGTGTTATTAGTCGCTAAGCCCCATCCCCTGTGGACTACAATGGAGACATGCATACCATTTGGATTCACTGGACACATGTGCTGCACCGTAGCCAGGCTCTTTCCCCACTGTGTAAACTCTCAGAAACTTGGTGAAAGAGAATTTTAAAAGGGCTTGAAAATGAAATACTAATGGAATGTAAAGCTAATCTAAATATGCTAATCCCCAAATACTTCATAAACACAGACAGCAACCTGCTCGCCACCCACTCGCTGTAGTTTCTCACTTTGGAATGCTTTAGCCACAGGGGGTCTCGCTGTAATGACAGGCTTGTGATGGATTAATGTGGAGTTATTTATTTCCGATTGAGCGAGTCCCCCTCCCACTCACACCCCACCACCCTGCACTTTTAGGAGCTAGTCCTGGTCCCCGTGATGTCTGGAGATGCTGCGAATGAGCAATCTTGGACTTTTTTTTTATTAATGCAGTATGCTCCACTAATATGACCAAACCATTGCCAACAGGCCTCACAGTGCATTCTGGGATAGCTTTAGCCCTTTACCTGCTCTTAGCTAATTAATTTTTAGCAATGCGCTTGCACAATAATTGGTCGTGTGCTGCGGCGTCCCCTCCCACTGCTGCTCTGAGTGATGGTTTGAGCGCTTTCTCTGCCGTTCTTATTCCCCTGTTTTTTATCGTCTTCCAAAAGCCATCCAATTAATATGCTAATGAGCTGATAAATATTTATAGGGGTTTAAATTATGCAGAAAGCTTTCATTTCATCCCGGTGTGAAATGCGTCGCTCGCAGGACTTCAAAGGCTTGCATTGCTAACAAGGAAGAGGAGGATTTGCATACGGCTTTAATCAGCTGAATACTGATTATGCTTCATTATAGAGTTGGAGGGGGAGCAGGGTTGGAGGAGGCTGCCAGCTGCACTTGTCGTTTGTTTCATTCCAGCAAGAGAGGGAGAGACCGAACTTTTTCAGAAGTAGCGACAATCTTGGCACACAGGAGAGAGAGAGAGGGAGAGGACAAGAGAGAGCAATTGCACGCCAGAAGAGAGAGGGGCAGAGCTATAAGAAAAGAAATGAGAAAGAGTGCAGAGTTAGAGAGCTGTTTGCCTAAACCCTGTTGGCTTTCCCAGTGTGCTTATCCCAGTCGTATTCAGTGAACCGTGTGGTGGACAGTACTACTGTGTTCGTGCTCCTCTGGTCGTGTTGAACTCTGAACACTGACCAGTGGAGAGTGAAGACAGGGAAAAGTGGGAGGAGGAACAAAGTGCTGGACACCCTGTCAGTGGGTTTGCCCTGCAGAAGCAATTTTATTGACAGGCTCTGAAACCATGCTAGAAAACACAGGTGGAGCAAAAGCGGGTGAGTTTTTGATGAGGTTGGAATGGAGCTGAGCTGGGACCTATTTTTGCTTTGTTTCTCTTTTTGAAGCAAGTTTCTGTATTAGTGTGACATCAATTTTGTCAGTGTGATGTTTATGCAGGTGATCAAGTCTGTTGTTTATAATGTTGAACATGCAATGGGTTTTGATGAATAATTGTGGAGTTAACAGTGTTACTGGATATTTATTTAGGCTTTAGAGGTAAGAGTGCTTGCATTTAGGATCAACTGGTAGTGAATGTGAGGATGTCATTCTCTGTCTTTGTCTGCTTCTTCCAGATGCTAAAGTGAATAGTCAGACTGAACCTTCTAAATGTGCAATGGAGACTGGTGACAGAAACACCGGTGAGTGGCCTCTAGCTTATTTTATATCTACTTTGACGAGTTGTGCCTAGTCAATCAACAGGTTTCAAATTCAAAGCCATTTAATTTACACATTTTCAAAAGTCCCCATAAGCAGCTCTTTTGGCAAATAAGTAACAACAAATTTCCTTTAGGGGGAAAGAACCTTTTTATCCCAACTTGAAGCGTTCATCTTACAGGGTTTCCCTTATTTACTGAGTGCTTCACACATTTGCAATGTCTGAGTGCCCCAGTGAATCTGTGATGCAAATGATAATGATGTAAAAATAAACGTTCAACATTCACTTGAGGATATTGTCATTCTTTTATGAAATCGATACTGGTGATACTCTGCTCTCAACTTAACAATGAAACTGTAGTTTTCATTTTAGTTCTGTGGCACTAGCCTTGATTGAAACTGATCTAAGCTGTTTAGATGAATTGCTCTTGTCATTGCAGATATTACTAATGGTGCAAGTTTGGATGCTGTAACCTGTTACATCTCGTAAAAAATTTGCTGGACAACTCTGACCAAAAATTTTTTTGAGCGCAGGAATCCAAACCAATGGATTGGACTTTCCAAGGCAAACGGTGCCCACCACAAGTGCAATCACCAATGCACATGCACAAGCCCTCCTGCAACAGGTAACATAAGTGCACATAACAACCTGACAAGATTATTGAATCATGAAATCATTTTCAATGTAAAATATTATTATTATTATTATTGTTATTATTATTATTATTATTATTATTATTATTATTATTATTATTATTATTATTATTATTATTATAGTTGTATTGTGATATAAAGAATTGGATTTAAACAGGTCTGCTCATCTGTACTCATATGCGCAAGCAGAAAGAGTTCATTTAAATGAGCCTGGCTCTCTTGGTGTCGCCTGGCAACAAGGCAGATTAATCAACCCTGTATGCTAATTAACTGCTCTGCGGTTGCCCGGAAACAGATGGCCAAGAATATGCAAATCTGTGCAGAATTTACATGCACTGCATAACAGTTATTTTAATTAGCATCTCAAATCTCCCCTCCCTTCCTTCACTTTCATTGTCTCTGAAGGCTGCAGCATATTTTAAGTACCTGCATTCTCACTTCTTTTTAATTAAAGTCTCCTCCCTGCTCAAAGACTAAAGGCTCATTCTGGAGATTGTCAGATGGCAGAGATTTTATGAAATTTGGACTGCTAGGGTTTTATATGAATTTCATATTGTTTCACAAATTTACCGAAAAAATCTCTTTTATTTTCCAATTACATAACATTAAGAGAGGTTTTCTCTAAGCCATACTCCTATGTTTTACCTTCACTAGTCTAATTTGGAAGACTCGAATGCTCTTCCAACCTCCGTCCAGCAGAGTGTATTGCCTCAAACCCAGCTCATGTTGGCAGGGGGACAGATTGCTGGAGTAAGTGGCCTGAATGATTTAGTTAAAACCTTGTTTGTAGCGATGTGCCTGTGGTGACACCTGGAGCCATTAACCATAGCTGACAATGTGGGAGAAGAAGTGATACAAAGCTTGCCATGATGCTGTATCACAGACTTATGTCTCTTCTGCCTCTCTGCTTGTTCATCTTTGTGGCTGTGCAGTTAACTTCCAAATCCTCCATGTTTGGATGGTCTTGGTGTTTCTGTACCGTCATTATTAGGCCAACTACATGTCATATTGGGAACATTTCAGATCCATCCTCTGCCATTTACTGCTGAGGCCACCCTGTAGTTGCAAACATAATTTGGGTTGAATGTGCTTGCTTTTGTTATATGTGGTTATAAATGTTTACCATGCATGTGGATTTGAGTTTGAATGTTATCAACCTGCTCATTTGCACTTGTGCTTGGCTCAACTGCATGAGTCTCTCATTTGCCTCTCTGGACTAATTAATGTTGTCCTGATAGCTGAAGTTTAATTTGGTACTTCAATTAAAAGTTAAAATTAAATTCACAAATTTTATATAAACAGCCAGCACTATGGCCTGAATCAGCAACAGTAAAGACCCTCTACACAGTCGTGGAGGTCTTCAGTCGTCAAGGTCATGGTTAACTTTTGTCAAAATCTTCTTCTCGTGGCAACTGGACTTGAACACATTCAAGTCTTTTTGCCCCGAGAAGATTTTGACAAGTCATCCATATACAGATGTACTAGCAAAGTGGCTGACAAAATAGAGAAATTAGAAAACAATCCATGGGAAATCTGTGCTCGAGAGCGTAATGGTAAACTTAAGCAGCAGTAGCTTCAACAACTGTTGACAACATTTTCAATGTGTCTGAAGCAGACAAGACTATTATCAATAATAGAATTTCAAAATTTGTTTCAGTGTAACTTTGCATGCTTGTTAGTCATATTTTATGTTCTATGTCTAGTAAAGCCAAACCTGAAGTATCATGGCAACATTAAATCAACAACTTGCTCTTGAACATAATTTTATAAATGCTATTTCTAATATATGCCAACCCTCTCTTAAATTCCCTTCTCTCTGTCTGTTCCCCTCTCCCCCTTTGTCCTTTGCCCCCTCTCTCTGTAACCTCTGTCACTTAAATTTCTTCAGTTGACCCTGACCCCAGCGCAGCAGCAACTGTTGATCCATCAAGCCCAAGCTCAGCTCCTGGCTGCAGCCGTGCAGCACTCAGCTAGCCAGCAAAACAGCACCACTGGGGCCAGTATCTCAGCCTCTGCAGCCACGCCCATTACCCAGTTACCCTTGTCACAGCCCATTCAGATCTCTCCTGTAAGACTCCGTAATATACAGTGTTTCTTTTTTCTGTAAATAAGATAGATATGATTTTCTATTACTTAATATCTGTATGAATGTAATATCTCCCACAAACCCATCTACAGAAAGTGCTCACTTAGGTGTGTGTTTCAAAAGGGAAAAACACACTTTGCTCATTAAGATAAGATAAGATAATACTTTATTGATCCCCATCGGGGAAATTCGGGTGTTGCAGCTGCAACATTAGAGAAGGTACGTTTGCCTTGATGAATATGCAGTATGGTGCATTTTTACCCTGGTGTGCAAGATCCTAGGAAGATGACATGCAAATGGATTCATTTAGCACATGCATTGTGATTTACGTAGCCTGAAAGTAATTACGATGGTTGTGACCCACTGAAAAGGAGATGAAAGAATTTGTAGAAAAGTTTTTTGTTTTTTTTTGTTTTTTTTCCCCGAAACCACTCTGTAAATAATTTTTCTGGTGTTCAATAAGTCAATATTTCTGTATTTCTCCACTATATATCTTGCCATCTTCTCCCCTTCTCTTTATTTCTTCCGGTTTTCTTGTTTAACCATTTTTAATTTTTTAATTTTTATATATTAAAACTCCATAGGTGTTTGTTTTTGGAGTAACATTTTTGTTCATTTGTTTGTTTTTTCACACTATTGCATGCTTATTTATCTCTACCACCATTTATCATCCAGTTGTAGATGCAAACTTCTTTCCATACACCCCATCAATTCTCTTTGTGGCTAAAAACATCAGAACTCATAAAATCCTCATTTAAATATTACTTTGTCCATGATGTTTGTATTTGATGCCACTCAATCATTATTAGGTGATCAGGATGTAATGGAACTGATTTATTGAGATGATGAATAAGGAGACTAGATTGGAGATTCATTTTGATAGAATGATTGAATAAAGTTATTTTTCTAGGCGATCAACTCAGAATAACAGGCAAAAATGACACCCAATAAAACCATTATAACAGCAATGTTTTGAGAAAGGATTTCAAATATTTTAATGAGTTCAGTTATAGGGAGTTGTGAGAGCTTGTACTTGGAGTCCATGCCAGTAGAGATCTTTGTGGGGAAAAAGTTTTTGACCTACTGCAAAGAAAACTGAGTAGTACATGAAGAAAAGAACTATATGAAGTGTCACTAGTAAAACAAAACCAGCAGATAAAATTATTGGAAGAATACAAGATAAAGATCTTACGATGAAATATTACTTAATAAAGAAATGTTTCACAGTTGAGGCTACAAGTTATTTAATCTACTCCCCCATTGTACAATGTCTTTCCCTCAATATACGGGTGAAATAGTATGTTCTCTTCAGACATGTTTTTTACAGACTCAGTTGTAATTACTGTAATTAAAATCTGAAGAAATCTCAATGCTTATGACAAATGAACCTTTGCATTTCCTTCTCTTATTATCTTGCCCACCAGGATCATATGCCCTGCATTGTGTTTTCATCTAATCAAAAATATTTAATGGTCAAAGTGTTATGAATTTTTTTTCGGAGTGCTGTTGTTTTTTCACTGTTAATTGATCAGCTTGGACATTGGTTGGCACATTATCTCAAGTTAAACTGTTAAATAATCAATTTATATTTTCACAATAATAAAAAAAAGCAGAACTGTGGGTTGAACCTTGAAATTCATGACTTGATACCAGAATAACTGATCACTAAAGAAAAAAGATGTTATTTACAGAAAACCAAATACCAGGGTGGTATTTTTGATGTTTCTAATGTTGCATATACCTGTAAGCCACCTTAACATTAAGATATCCAGCAGTGTTATTTAGGCAATATTATATTTTGTATCAACATGGTTCTATTGTTAATGTCCGTCTCTTTCAGCAGCTTCAGCAGCAGAATCTAAGTCTGCCCCAGTTTGTCCTGGTGCAGCCTGGCCACCCGATTGCTACACCACTGCAACCCGCCCAGTTCATCATCTCACAGACACCGCAAGCCCAGCAGAGTAAGCACCGAAATGGGTGCAGTGTTTGATCAGCTTGTAGAATTAGGAACTGGGTTGTATTTTAAAGTGAAATTCTAACGGTTATCCTTTATCTTTCCTCATTTATTTGTTTTATAGGCATATTGCAAGCCCAGAGTCTTCTAACTCAACTACCTCAAAGCCAAGCTAACCTCCTGCCAACACAACCAAGCATCACCCTCGCAACTCAGGTTGGTAATGTTGTAAGGACCTCTTTCACAATAAGCAATATATTTTTAGAAGTTCAAGTGTTGTTTACTGTCTCATTCTGCTCTTAGTCTGGTCTGTGAATACTTTTTGAATTTGACCTAATTTGTTATTTTGTCTATATTTTATTCCTGAACATTTATTTAGCTTTTATTTTGTTACCTTTTTAAGTCTTTCTATAAGATCTTAATCATGTATTCCTCAGCCTGCAACTCCAACTCGCACAACAGCTGCCACCCCTGTTCAGTCCCTACCCCTCAGTCAAACACCCCCCAAGCGGTTAGATACTCCGACTCTGGAGGAGCCTAGTGATCTGGAGGAGCTGGAGCAGTTTGCCAAGACCTTCAAACAGCGGCGAATTAAACTGGGCTTCACACAGGTGTGTGTAAAAAATTGACAGTTGATTAACCTTAATCTGAACCGTTCGTTGGAGAATCGAAGTGGAGTTAACTCTGATGCCGTTTTCTGTGTGTTTCCAAGAGATACTGGACAAATGTTTATATTTAAATATCACATTATAAGAAATTTGGTATTGGTTAACGATTAAGGCTGACACTTATTGATCAATACCAATATTGGTTTGCTTCTAAAAGCATGAAATGGTATGGTATGGTGAACTCATAATTTTGTTCACACTGTCTAGCTTGAAATGCCTTGTTGTTAACTTCCGACAGAGGTCCCATCAGGTCTAGAAATAGCCTCAATTGACTGTAGATGGAAGAAGTTTATTTGTTGGAGCATTTTCTCCCACTGCAGATAGCGGGCTTGTGGCAGCTGTAAAGAATCCAACATGTATGTGAATAAAATTCCGTCAGACAACCTTTGGCTGCATTGTAGATAGGTCAGCAGGTTGCCTGGTATGCTAAGCTAACTGTAACCTTCATAGCTTGCGTACAACTGTGTTTTACGGACTTAGATCTGAAGACAAAGCAATCCCTGCTGGTGCTGCATCCTGAGTCACCTTCCATCAATTATCAAACAATTGTTTTTTGTGTAAAATGTCAGAAACAGAGAGTACGTCCAGTGGAGATGCACCCATTTGCACATTTTCCAATCCGCTAAAATCTTATTTGCGCCTTGGGATCTCCCACAAAATACTTTGCTCACAAAATCCCTCCCAGGTCTAAACTCTTTTTTTTTTTTTTGATTTTCTGTGATCTCAGCATAATAATTGGTTAGAAGTATATGATCCCAACTACTTATTTGCTGGCCGAAGGTCCTCAAACCTACCCCAGAAATAGTCTGTTTTTATCCTGTATTGTGTACTCAGATGTCCTCACTCTGGAAATGTTGAGAATGGTGGCTCTATGTGCCTATACTATATCATAGCTGAATGGTGGCACCTACTTTAACTGTGTGAAAGACATTTGATCACAACCCCAGCAACAGAAACGACAGAATTACTTAAAAAGGCAGATACTACTATTTGTTGCTTTAGACTGGCTTCTGCAGTATTACTTTTTACCACTATTCAATGTGTGGTTTATTCCTCATTTTCATTTTTCAGCACTTTTTGTAATCTAGAAAACATAGTGAGGTGGTGTCAAAGTGTTTGTTTTTGTGGTATTCCCGGTTCTTTTCACTGCTGTCTTACAGCTTTAATTTTTTGCCATTTGAAAAGTAGCCTTAAACAAGGCTAATAGGTTTTCCTTGGATGACCCTTGTTGATTAAGCGCAAATATTCATCATACACTAGTGGCCTTCGGCCAACAATTGTGACTCCCTTCACATGTGCCAAGAAAATTCATTAAGCAGCTAGGTGTCAGCTGAAGAAGGCCTTATTGTTTAAATTTACCTGTCAGTTATTCTACAGATATGATCAGTAACTCGGTTCACTCACAAACACACCACCCAACAAATTCTTCAAAAATCAATAATTATAAAAACTCAATTAAATATTCAAGCAACACACACTATAGTCCTCTTTTGTTTGTGTTAAAACTTGGTGTGCTGTATCTCTCACCAGGGAGATGTTGGTCTGGCAATGGGGAAGCTGTATGGAAATGACTTCAGCCAAACAACGATCTCTCGCTTTGAGGCCTTGAACCTAAGCTTTAAGAACATGTGCAAACTCAAGCCATTGCTGGAAAAGTGGCTCAACGATGCAGGTTTGCCCCTGAGCCTACTTTGTGCTTGTGGTTACGAACCAAAATGTGATGCTTGCGATCTGTAGATCCTTCATTCTCTGCACATTTGTACAGACACAAGCTGTACATCTTTACAATACTTTGTCTTTACCTCCCTTCCTTTCCTTTGTGTCGCTGCTGTTTGTGCAGAGAACCTGACATCTGACCAGGCCCTGTCCAGCCCCAGTGCCCTGGGTTCTACAGGCATGGGAATTGAGGGGATTAATCGCAGAAGGAAGAAGAGGACCAGTATCGAGACCAACATCAGAGTGGCCTTAGAAAAGAGCTTTCTGGAGGTGAGAAAAAATATTTCAGGTGTTCACAACATTTTTTGAGAGAAAATAGCATCTCCTCTTGACGTCAGCATTTGTAATCAGTACATTTGTTAAGTGATCATGGTATTCATTTTTGTTTCTTAATCATAACCTTTTTTTTATCATAAATGTTATAGAAAAATTTTTTTTTAGTTATTGAGTTAGTCTCGTCATTGCTGACAAGGAATTCTTGGCGTCTTTGCCCTCTTCAAGCAGAACCAAAAACCTACCTCTGAAGAGATCACCATGATTGCTGACCAGCTCAACATGGAGAAGGAGGTGATCCGGGTCTGGTTCTGCAATCGCCGACAAAAGGAGAAAAGGATTAACCCCCCCAGCACTGGCAACAGCGGAGGAGGCAGCACTCCCATCAAAACCATATTTTCACCCAGTAGCCCCTTGGTGAGGATGGAAGAAGTCTGCAATAAAGATTTACTTGGTTATTTTGTATTTGTTTTTTTCTGCCTTGTCCTAAATTTAGATCTTGGTGATTATCTCTTGTCCCACAGCTGCAACTGTCAGTTATTAATCTTGTTTGTCTTCATGCGTACGTGTGTTTGTGTGCATTTGCTTAATGTCTAGCAGTACTTAATTGATAGTTCTTCTTTCTAGGTGGCCAGCACAGCGAGCCTGGTGAGCAGCCCAACTATTAATACACCCACCACGCTGACGGTAAATCCAGTGATGCCTCTCACCAGTACCAGCGTCTCCAGTTTGTCTTTCACAGGTAAATGTGTGTGTTTGACTGTGTACTTATGTTCATTACAAATATGAACCCTCATCACACAAAAAAAATGGAATTCGAATAAATTGTGTTTTCCTAAATATATTCAAATGACCCACCCTCCCTCCTCAAAGGCACGACAGTTGGAGCGACAAATACAGCATCCGTCATTTCCACTGCACCTCTGATCACGACAGCAACCAGCTTGCCATCTTTAAGCCCGTCACCAACAAGTATCCAGTCGACAACCACAGATAATAAAGCTGGCACTCAAGCGCAAGCTATCGTAACCCAAGCTCCAACATCTATAGCAACCACTCTTGGGACAGGTCAGGTAGTGATGGCGGCTCCAAGTCTGCCTGCGGCATTGCAGGGTGCTGCTCAGTTGCCAACTAGCGCCAGCTTTGCTGCCATGGCTGCTGCAGCAGGCCTCAACCCTGGACTGATGGCTTCATCTCAGTTCACACCAGGGTTGGTATTGTCTACAGTCACTCAAATCCTCAGATGGTTAACTGTGGATATCACTTACTCATGGCCTCTTTTGGTTATTTTAACCTGTTTCACATCTGTATTTAGGGGGGCCCTTCTCAGTCTGACCCCTGGTGGACTTGGCAGTGCGCTGAGTCCTGCCCTGATGAGTAACAGCACCTTGGCTACCATTCAAGGTGTGTACTATTTACCTGCAAGTGTCACACTCTGCACACTTAAGCTGCGACTCCACTATTAAGGAGAAATAAGTTTATAACTTGAAGATTGTTATGTTTTTTTTTTCAATCCCTGTATAATTCATAGCATCCAAAGAAAGACTGAAAATAAAATATCAAATTGAAGATTGAAGATATTATTATAGCTCGATGGGGTTCACTGTGATTCCACATTTTCCATCAGCACTTAAGTAGAATTAAATTGGAATTTATCGACTGTTGAATATATAAATTTGGTAATCTGATACCTAGAAATGTTTTATGGTTACTTCTGTTGAACTTTTGTTTTTTCAGGAATCTTTTTCACTTTTTTCATATTATTTATGATCTTATTGCTCATATTTGGTCATTAAAGGGCAGTGTGGCGCAGAATTTCACTACAAGGGATTAATAAAGTATACTTTACATTACAAAAACCAGTTAATTAAGCAAATATGCTGATATATGGAACCAAAATTTGTCAGAATTGAAAACAAACAACCAAAATATAGCTAAAATAAAGCCACAGAGACACAGCGGATGCTAACTGATTAGTTTTTTTGTATTTGCTTTCAACCAGTGATGTAACAGTGGCCTTCCAATGACTTAGATGGACTAACATCATCTCATTCCACCTCCTCAGCTCTGGCGTCAAGCGGCACCATCCCTATAACTTCTCTTGATGGCAGCAACCTGCTTTTTGCCAACACCTCTGCTGGTAACACACCCAACCTGGTGACTACACCGCTCTTCCTGAACCCCCAGAACCTGTCGCTGCTCACCAGTAACCCTGTCAGTCTGGTGTCAGCTGGGGCAGGGGGACTGCAGGTCACCGCTGATGGTCCTCATCAAGCCACCACGACTGCAGTGCCTGTGCAAGCCTCGACCATTACCACTGCCTCCAAGGCTCAGTGAAGCCTGTCAGGCTGCATCCTAATTTCAAGCCCTATCTCATCAGGTGTACACTCTTCTTCTGACACCATGTAGGGAATAGGGTTGTTGGATAAAGACTCTGCGCTCCACTAACCATCCACCATTCTTTCTATTGTATCTATTATTATTTATCCTTTTGCTTTCACCAAAAAGAAGATAACCTCAAATGTTTTTTTTTGTTTGTTTTGTTTTCTTGTTTTTCTTCGGTATTTATCCCCCCAAAACAGTAGCCAGATGGACACTGTTGTTGGCCTGCCGCTCCTCATTAACCTTATCACAGTTCTGGGAGGAATATGTCCCTATTACCATCACGCTGTTCAAATTTTGTATATATATGTACTTCTCTTTCACTGAGAACTTTTCTGAAATACTTCTAACCAAAAACTTTAGCATTTTCCTCTTTTAACATTCAAACTGAACTGATTTACTACTAATATCACAATTTTCATCAGTAATGGAGATGTGTGTATCACCCCTTCCTCGGTTTTGTTTTTGGGTTGTTTTGGACAGGCCTTGATGTAAATCATATCAAAAGTTATATTTTAGAGTTTTTTCCTTTATCTTTACTGTCTGTATTTTTTGATATTTTCAAACTTTGTAAGTCTATTAAGTTAAGATTTAACTATCAATTTTTAATCGTGGTTATAAGGCTTTAAAAACAAGTAATAAGTGGCCGATATAAAGGTTATCATTGCTTTAAGGAATGGAGGGATCTGATGAGTCTCTCCGAGTTTCACTTTCTGGAAACACTGAATTTTACATTTTGCTTTGGTGGTGAAGTAACTGCCAAGCGTCTGTAAAATGGTGCAGATTTTAGACACTGATAGAAAATTACTGAAAATATTACATGAAGAGCTTTAAAAAGAGCTGCAGACCTGCAGTCGAGAGTGGGAGTGAGGGATTTTGGATGATAAAAAAAACGTAAACCATGTTTGGCTCAAGACGTAGGGAGTAGAGGTCTGCATGTGTCGTCTACAGCTCAAGCAGGTGCTGAGAACTGAGTAACTGCATGATCCATGAGGCCGTGTGGTTTGTCTTAGGAGGACCTGTTGGGTTTTGTGGTCATCATACTAACTATATGGTGACACTGGCTGAATGGGGTTTTTGTATTGTTGTTGTTGTTGTTTTCTTCCTCTTCTGCTCTTTCTTTTTAATAGTAGTACAGTTGTATCTACTTGTGCACAGTATCTGTACCAAAAACTGGATTGATGAGCTGCAGTCTGCCTGGTTTGGGAGGAATGACATTTGTTTCTTCTCTTTTGTCCTCTTTTTTTATTTTGTTCTTTTTTTGTCTGCAGTCATTTGACTGGCTTATGTACTTTAAGATATACCAAAAATATTTGTTAAAATAATTGCTGTGCGTAGTCAGTGTAGCTTAGTCTAGTTTGATATATTTATGAGTACAAAATCTTCATTCTCAACAGAATATAGAAATGCAATATTTTGATGATCATTTTCCAAAGATGACCTTGTTTCTTAATTTGACCAAGTGTCTCATAGCTGAACTTTTATTTGGCAGCACAACTGACCAAAAACCGAGGAATTGGCTTGGTTGGAGTATGAGAAAGTAGTTTCCTTTCAACGTCTTTGAATTGGTCTCCTTCTTTGGGGCCTCGCCCTGACACCTGATCCTTTTTCATGAGCCATTTGATGGTTCGTTTCGTTTTTAATTGGTTCTGGCCATTTCAGTCGCAGTTTCGGACATTTTTGAAAAATAACAAAGAAGTTCTATTTTAGTTTTTTTGGTTTTCAAAGAATATTCAGCCATAAAACAACAGCTTGAACCAAAGTGGTTTTGCTCAGTCGTTGCTGTGCCTGTCCGAGCACACAAGTTGCCATCCAAATGATCTCTATTCTCCACACTGCTGGCAAATTATTTTACTTGTCTCCCACTTTTGTCCATACCCAATATTTCTAATGTGGTGCTGCTGGATCATAGAATCTTAGCTTTAACAATTTGCTGCTGAAGGTCCTGGTGGGGTTGAGCTGTTGGGAGGTATGCATGCTTTTCTTAGGGTTAATGACAGCGTGCATTCAGGTTTTGTGGCTATACCATACCGTAGATAAGACAAAACAATGTAAACGTATTAATCTTGTCATTAAATAACGGACCTCACCTCTCATGCCCACCATTTTGAACCAGCATTTTATTAAATGAATTCCTGCTCTCAAAAATCAGTCCAAAAACATGAAAAACATGCAAAGATAAAAACATGCCAGATAACCCTCCCCAGCACTGCTTTTGCTGTGTCCTGATCTACATTTTGTTGAACCCAACACAAAAGAGTCATTATTACACTGCTTTCAAATTGATTTTGTTAAATCACAATAACTGAAAGCAGTAGAATTGGTAAATGTTATTCTCTGGCATAACTTTTTTCTGTTGTTGAATTATTTTGAATGAATATACCTCAGCAGCACTAAAACATAAGGTTCACCTTGAGACACCTCTGTGCATAGAACAGTGTGGAATGTATAAGTACTGTCTGGCTTGCCATTCAAAGTTTATACTGATGAACCATACTTAGGAACCATACATAAAATGACAACCTACTACTGCTATTTTCTAGTACTACTATTTATGGGGTATTTCCAGGTTTAAATTTTATTTTGAGATCCTTCTTGCCAAAGTAAAAGCCTTTCTCTTTGTAGCTCGGCAGGTGTCTGGCTGCTCATGTTGCTGGTTCCCCTGTCTTTGAGGACTCAGTCCTGTTCCAGTGCTGTTTGTAGTTACTTAAGGGTTGAACATGTGCTAGCAAGATGAACCTTTTGCCATTGGCAAAATAGGATGTTACTGAAATATTTATCTTAAGGAAAGACTTAAGAATTAGAGAAACAAACTTTCTTAATTCTATACATATAAATATATATATAAACACTTGTAAGATATTCATATTTTATATTTGAACCAGTATGTTATCAAGACTGAATGTAGTGTTTATCATACTTAAATTCTCCCCCAAATCTCCCTTTTTTAATTATTGCAAAGTATCTTTTTTTTCCCATTTTTTTTTTTAAGTCAAGACCAAAAAGTAAGAAACGAAACCATAGTTAACATGATGGTGGTGCCTGAGTGGCGGACACCTGCATCTGTCATTTTTTGGTGGGCTCTTTTCAGCACGAGAAGGCACTCCTGATGGACAGATCCTGTTATTGGTTGGAGAAAGGAGACTCTGAAGTATCTTAATCTCTAAATAAAATAGATGTAATTTTTTTTGTTATTTTGGTTGAGTCTTTGTGTACTTGATTTGCTGTGTTGTCTTTAACAATCATTTGATATATTTTTTTGTAATACTTTATGCCTTTGTTTTGTATAGTGTGAGAGGGCACGATCACTGGCTTTCTTAGTTTGACAAAGAAACATTATCATTTATGCCTTATTGTTACGTAGAAGACATGAGCATTGTAGCATAGGTGTGTGTGTTTGTGTGTTAGAGAGAGAGAGAGGAAAAAAAAAAACAAGCAAGCAAGAGCGCACTGTCGAGGCAAGCTTCACCTCTGGCTCAGAGTTGAGCTCATCCAGTCCACTGTTAGCGAAGAAGTCAGCGTATTTTTGGGCATTTTCGAGTGTGGGATGATTACGTTGCTACCTATGTTTTTAGGTGTGACTTGGACAGGTTAAGGATACCTGTGAGAAAAGCTTTACTAATAATTCCAGCAGGTGCGTGTGTATCTGGGTATGTATGTATGTATGTATGTATGTATGTATGTGTTTGTCTGTGCAGTATCCTAAAAAGAGAGACTAGAGACGGCAGTCTGCAAACCATTATGGTGCATTTTTCTATCTTCCAGCAAATGTTTTTCAGTGATGATTTTAAAGGAATGGATTCTTTGTTTATTGTCCAGAGGGAGGTTCTCTACTGGTGAACTAAACTATGAAGCAAGCCTTTGTCAAACCAGCCTTTGGATAATGACGAAACAGCAGCGTTACGTTTTGATCTGGATAATTATGTTTTACTTGCTGCCTGGTTATTTGGCACTGGCTTTGCTTAATGCTTTAGCTTCAAAATGTGATCCTGAGATTTCTTGTGAACCCGCTACAAAGGTTTGCTGGTTGATTACACCGATGAATAAAGTGCAGGCGCACCAGGCACAGCAAAAGGAGCTGTTGTATACCTCATTTCTAACTCAAAACTGAGTGAAACCTGCTTTAATCTACTTAATAAAAATGTAAAAAAAATATTAAAAAAAAAAAATCACAAAAAAGACAAAAATACACAAAGGTGTCACTGGAGAAGCCCACCAATGCCTGCACCACCCAAAGGGTTGTGGAAAAGGCCTCCAAATGGGCAGACAGAATACATACCAGTCAGGAATGTTTAGATTTATTTTTCATTTCTTTTTCGCAATTTGTGTCTTTACGATGCACACGGATGTATTTCAGCATTGTATAGAATGACTTTTCACTTGAGAATGTTCTTTTTTGTGTGTGTGTGTGTGTGTGTGTGTGTGTGTGTGTGTGTGTGTGTGTGTGTGTGTGTGTGTGTGTGTGTGTGTGTGTGTGTGTGTGTGTGTGTGTGTATGAATTTGAAATTACATTCATAGACTTTCCTTCACAAAAGAAAAAAAAAAACATTAACTTGACTTTATATAAGCGTAGTACGTTTTCATTTTGACAATCTTGTGGGTTTGTTTGTTTTTTGTCAC
>CAAKHD010013184.1:381681-420725 GCA_901007705.1 Fistularia tabacaria | reverse complement strand
AAGTGAGAAAAAGAGACACAGAGGGAGAATGAGAGAAAGAGAGAGAGAGAGGGAAAGGTAGAGAGAGAGAGAGAGAGAGAGAGAGAGAGAGAGAGAGAGAGAGAGAGAGAGAGAGAGAGAGAGAGAGAGAGAGAGAGAGAGAGAGAGAGAGTCCAGACAGGGCTTGTTATAATTTACTGAGCTACTTCTGTCAATGCTTTTACTGGAAATGTGAAGCTGCCTAAGCATAGCAAACACACCTCAATAGCCACAGTCTGTCACCTTCACTGACTTCTGGATTCCTCATCATTGGCGCACGGGCAAACTTTTTTTTTTTCTTCTTTCTCTAATGTTGCTGCTGCAACACCCGAATATCCCCGATGGGGATCAATAAAGTATTATCTTATCTTATCTTATCTTATCTTATCTTATCTTATCTTATCTTATCTTATCTTATCTTATCTTATCTTATCTTATCTTATCTTATCTTATCTTATCTTATCTTATCTTATCTTAAACTGACAGATCAAGCCTACTTTGCAGAATATAAGGCACAGAAACAGCGAAAACCTGGCACTATCCATCGCTATGATTCAAGTACTCCAGAGTCTAAATTTATGAACATGTGTTAACACAATATTCAACAAACTGAACAGCAGTTCATCAAAAGTAGTACCTTCCTTTGTTTTAACTTATTTATTTGTTATTTCTCAGTCAGGCGTGTTATGTTCTGTAGACATTCATCACCCAAGGAGTTACATCTTCCTTTTGTCCTGATTCAGTTGTCACCCAATACTACATTTGTGAGCACTAATGGCAGAGGTATAAAGATGTGATAACAGCACTGTTACCAACACAAATTATTCATTTATTCCATTCATCCTTAGACATCCATACACATTAATATGGTGCATTCTCAGTGATGAAGATCATTCATGCAACATCTCATCTACTGCTTATCCTACACTAAGGGTCGCGAGGGATGCTTGAGCCTATCCCAGCTGTCATTGGGCAAGAGGCAGGGTACACCCAGGACTGGGCTGCCAGTCAATTGCCACATATAGACAGACAACCATTCACAGTGGGGCAGCAATTATCCCGTTTTTTTTTCCAATTAATCTTTTGCATGTTTTTTGGACTGTGGGCTTCCTCCAACCAGAGTACCCAGAGGAAAATCCGCAGACACAGGGAAACCATGCAAACTCCACAGAGAAAGGGAATCGAACCGTGGTCCTCCGTGCTGTGAGGCACAAGTGCGAGGCCAAGCACCACTGTGCCACCCTTGTTAAGATATGTAGATATTTTCACTGGTTGCGTTTACCCTAGAGTGGGTTGGATTTTAAAGTCCTCCTGTTTTTTAATCTCAACTGAAATTCTGCATCAGATAATTTTGAATTTACTGCTTTAGATATTGTTTGAGAGCTTTTTAAAGCTTCATTTGAAAAACAAAGAATGACCCAGTGATGGAGTTAAAACCAACAAATATGTTAAGAGTTCACACCGTGAAGTCTCCAGTTCTAAGTAATTTCATTTTCAGTTTCAGACTGTCTCTCCATCTCACTGACCACTTCTTCCTAACCTCAGCCACAACATCAAATCTCCCCAAATCTCAAACGTGCACCCTAAACCCCACAGCTGCCTTTTGTTCCATTTCACTTTCTTCTGCTCTTTCCATCCTGCATCTCCTTCCAAACCCTCGCCTTAAAAAAGAGTGCAGGCGTGCATGAATTTCTTAAGTTTGAGACAGCAGGGAATATCCCCACTTAACACACTAACACACACACACACACACACAGAACACAAACATGCTTAGGTAAGATCACAGGGCATCCGGTTGAGTGTAATGAAAGGACGTAAAAAAAGAAAAGCATCTCTGCCCTCCACTCCCACCCCTGCTTGTTGCTGGCAGCAGCCAGCAGCATGTACGGTTCTGTCATATCTTTACTGCTGCAAAACACCTGGATCAACCAGGCCCAACCACATTCCTCATTTCTCTGCATGTAGAGATTGAAAACCCCTCGCCAATCTCCACACGAAGCATATGCAAATATTGGAGGGCAGAAAGTTATGTCAATTTATAACTGAACCATCATAACAATAGTTAAAAAGTGAAGAATGCCTTTTGTCGTATCGCTGACATTTCTTTTGAATGTTTATAGGAAAAGTGAATGAATACTATCAATAGAATGCATCAAAAAGTTTAAAAGCTAAAGCTTTGTCCATGCAAAATAGCAATTTTGGTGTTTTCATCATTATATGCAGATACATTTTCAGAAATATTTGAGCAGCATCTAAACATTGTCTTAACCCGACACTTGATTCTGTCAAATTCTTTGTAACAACTGGCTTGATGTCAGAAAGAGGAGACAAACATTACATGAATGAAAACTGATGTCAATGTTGAAAGTCAACGTCAAAGTCAGACTTAAAACCACCAACATATCAGCCTCCAAACGTAATGCTCTGGGATCTTCAGCATTTGGATGTTTTTTTTTAAATACTGTACATCAAATTTGAGGTTAGTCAACACCATGGCTTAAAAACCAATCCAAAAGAAAAATGTCAGATGTGGTGGATATGTGGTCTGACAGTGCTCCCTGTATGAGCAGGAAGACGAATAAGTACCTCACGGTTTTGAGCAATTTCAACTGGAGACGTCGGTTGGCGCGTGTGTAAGGCAGCCATGGATGCGATGGTTTGATTGAATTGCACCCACTTGTTGCTGTGTCTCACTGAAATCAAATATTACTTTCCTTCAAAATAGACCATTCGATTTTCACAAAATCCTTGAAATCATGACCTACATTCTATCAAATATTAATGTTGAAACAATATTAGTGCCCAGTTAGGGGTCTCATTGCAACAAATAAATAAAAATCTGATCTGACATTTTTCAAGTGAAATTTTGGATTTGTTGAGTTTTCACAATGGCCAGTATTTACTTCAATTCCATAACTGTGTTATCTGAGAAGCTGATATACAGAAGCAAAAACATTCAGCTAACTGATTAATCGACCGGGAGCTGCTTCTTAGACATAAGCAAAAGGAGAGAGAGTAAAGTAAGCCTCAATTTACAATGAACCTACACTAAATATTGAGTGTATCAAAACTCCAGCACATGTACATAGGAAAATGGCAGATGGAATGATCTCTTAGGTTTTCTCATTCACATCCCCAGACTATTAAAAATGTCATTTTTTTCTACTGTTTTGTATACCAATCTCAGTATGACAAGCAGCAAATAATCTATAATTCACCCGAATCAAAACTAGAATCGACATCCAACCAAACTCAATTGAAAAATGAGCGGATTTTAGACTTTCTGTCTTTTCATAAAACGACCGTGAGTAAAGAGTATGTCTGAGTGCACAGTGTTAAAACCCCGCTGTCATTCTCCCCATCGGTACATGAGCATGTAATCTAATTGTGCCCCTTTTGAAAACACATTTCTTACAATCGTTCATTAAAAATGACGTCGAAACGAATAAAAGAATCCGGCTCAACGTAAGTTTGATAAGATACACAATTGTGCCGATGTCCATTCGCCCGGTCAGAGGTTGGACATACTGGAAAGTCTCTGTCCACCTGCCGTAATGAGGTATTTTTTTAATTGAGCAGCTGGAAGGAAAAATAAAACGCCGGATTTTTCCGTTAAGTTTGGTCTGCCGCCGCAACTCTCCGCGCACCGCACGAAAGCAGGCAACAGCGTTGATGCAAAAAGCCCAAACAACAGATGAGCAGCTGCAGCCGCCCCGCAGCATCCTCCCCGGGGACATTTTCCACACACGCGTGAAAAATACCAATTTCCCCCCCCCCCCCCGGAACCTTAATGCAGAGACAGATGCGTTTCGTCCTACCGCCCGCAGCTTGTGTCGAACAGCCGCCTTTGCGTGAGGCGGTGACGGGTCGTCCTTCTTCTGCAGCCCCCGCCGCGGCAGCTCCTCGTCGGCTTTTCCGAGCCCCCCGATTCGGTCCTCTCGCTTCTCCCGGCTCCTAGCGCCTCCGTCCCCGTCGCTGGAGGAGTCGAGACTGCTGAAGTTCCACACGATGAGCGTCTGGACCAACAGGACGGCCAGCGCGGCGAGCAGCAGGGCGGACTGAGACCGCCGGGCCAGCTTGCGGGCGAACGGGTGACTGTTCATCCTCCTCCCCCCTCCGGCTCACGCCGAGCGCCCCATTCGCTAAACGCCGACAGCGGGGTGTGAATGCTCCCCGAAGCGGCCCGACAGGGGCTACTGGCAGGAGGAGGAGGAGTAGGAGGAGGAGGAGGAGGAGGAGGAGGAGGAGGAGGAAGGCGGGTTGGTGGGTAGCGGGATGGGGTGGGAATGCGAGTGGGGGTGGAGGTGCCCGGTGGTGGTTCTGGCAGAGGCTGGAAATGAGGAGAGAGGCTTCGGAGGCAAGGGGCCCCCATGTGGACAGTAGAGGCTCCACAGTTTGTAGAGGCATTTATTTTCGTACGTAGTTCAAATCACAACTACAATAATATCTAAGATTTATTTAAACTTAAACAATGTATCTTCAATCAAAGGGAAATATTTGGAATGATTCTAGCCTGGCGCACGCAACAACTTCAAATTGAAAGAACCACCTCCACGATTAAAGATGTCAAAGAGAAATCCATTGTCGACCTCTTCCGCTTTTCTTTTTGGTTGTTCCCTTCAGGGGTCGCCCTCAGTGAATAATCATCTGCCTCCATCGAACCCTATTCTGTGCATCCTCTTAACTCAGACAAACTAACCTCATGACCTCTTTCCCCACATTCATAAATCTCCTCTTTGTCTTCCTCAAGGCCTCCTGCCTGGCAGTTCCAAACCACAGCATCCTTTCATACAGGTATTCACTATCCCCCGCCCCCTCTGTACATGTCCAAACCATCTCATTCTGGCCTCTCCAACTTATATTATATCATATTTGTCCTCTGATACACAGAGGCCTCTGATACATCCATCCAGCCATCGCTCTTCCACTGCTTATCTGAAGTCGGGTCGCGGGGACAGCAGCGGGAGCAGAGAGGCCCAGACTTACCTCTCCCCTCTCACATGGTCCAGCTCTTCTGGGGGGACCCCAAGGCGCTCCCAGAGACATAGTCTCTCCAGCGTGTCCTGGGTCTTCCTCTTGGCCTCCTCCCAGATGGACATGCCTTGAATACCTCCCCCGGGAGGCGTCCAGGAGGCATCCTGACCAGATGCCCGAGCCACGTCATCTGACTCCTCTCTATGCGGAGGAGCAGCGACTCTACTCCAAGTTCCTCCCGGATGGCCGAACTTCTCACTCTATCTCTAAGGGAGAGTCCGGCCACCCTGCGGAGAAAACTCATTTCGGCCGTTTGTATCCGTGATCTCGTTCTTTCGGTCACCACCCACAGCTCGTGACCAGAGGTGAGGGTAGGAACATAGATCGACCGGTAAATTGAGAGCTTCATCTATTGGCTCAGCTCCCTCTTCACCACGACAGACGGGTACAGAGTCCGCATCACTGCAGACGCTGCACCGATCCGCCTGTCGATCTCCCGCTCCATCCTTCCCTCACTCGTGAACAAGACCCCGAGACACTTGAACTCCTCCACTTGGGGCAGGACCTATTCCCCGACACGGAGTGGGCACTCTGTCCGTTTCCGGTTCATCACGATGGTCATCCAGGCCGCTTCACATTCGGCTGCGAACCGCTCCATTGAGAGCTGCAGATCATGGCCTGATGAAGAAGCCAACAGAACCACATCGTCTGCAAAAAGCAGATACTCGATCCCGTGGCCACCAAACCAGATCCCCCCTCGACACCCTGGCTGCGGCTAGTCATGAAGAGAATCGGTGACAAAGGGTAGCCCTGGCGGAGTCCAACTCTCACCGGAAACGGGTCCGACTTATATCGCGAATGTGGACCAAGCTCCGACACCGGTCATACAGGGTTCGGTCCCTCATATTCCCGGAGCGCCCCCTCCCACAGGATTGCCTGCGAGGCTGTGGTCGAATGCCCTCTCCAGATCCACAAAACACATGTAGACTGGTTTGGCAAACACCCATGTCCCGTCGAGAACCCTGCTGAGGGTGTAGAGCTGGTCCACTGTTCCACGAACAGGACCCTCCTCTCCAGCATCGCTGAATAGACCTTACCAGGGAGGCTGAAGAATGCAATCCCCCTGTTGGAGACAGTTGGAGCGCACCCTCCGAAATTAGCAGGAAATTCAAAAAGCAGAAAATGGAACATAATTAAATAAAAGGCAGGCAGGAAAATGTGACAAGATTAGAAAACTAAGTTGAACTAAGATACAAACTGTATTTAAAAAAACCCAATCAAATCCAGAAACAAAAAGCTTGAACCAACAAAAAGAAGTGACGTAACTGATACCCCCTGACCATCCTTCGAATATTTCAGACATCATGAATGTCATAAAGGGTGTAAAGATCATCCATTTCCTTATTGCTACCCCAAAGCAAAGCAGTGTTTGACTCAGAGCCACGCTCCATGTCATAGCCCTCACAGACCTTTATCCACAGTAATTGTGTCGTTCGTGCACCCGTAAACACTTGGGAAGTCACCTGCTCCTGGTGTTTCCAAGGACGACGTGGTCTTGGTTTCAGCAATGTTCCGTTCCACAATGAGAGCGGTAGCTTGCGGTGAATGCTCACCTTGCAATGAGTCCTTGTTGATGGGCAAAGGACTCGGGTTCACTGGACGCGGCGTACTGGTTGACACAGCTGTGTCGGCCACAAGTGCACCAGTGGCACTCACTGGCGGGCGCAGTGGCGGCGGCAGTTGGCGTGGCAAGAGTAGTGCCCCCAGCCATGCAGCCATCATTCCTCCATCAGTAACCGGATCGCCTTCAATTTACAGTTTCCTGTGTGGACAAGCTACCATTTTTGTATCACAACCCCCCGACTCAAAAAACGTACTTTGCCCTAAGCGGGCACAAACCATCAAGGAGGCATCTCTGAACTGAAGGAGACTTCCAGAGTCTTTTACGGCGTCTCCGAAAACCTAAAGACTTACCTCCTCAGGGACTGAACATGCTTCGGGCGAGGATCCCTGCACACCAGGCTAACAGTTCCCCCAATTGCTCGGACAAATAAAGTACACTGCTCAAAAAAATAAAGGGAACACTTAAACAACACAATGTAATTCCAAGTCAATCACACTTCAATGAAATCAAACGGTCCACTTAGGAAGCAACACTGATTGACAATCAATGTCACATGCTGTTGTGCAAATGGAATAGACAAGAGGAAATTATAGGCAAGTAGCAAGGCACCCCCAATAAAGGAGTGGTTCTACAGGTGGTGACCACAGACCACTTCTCACCTCCTATGCTTTCTGGCTGATGCTTTGGTCACTTTTGAATCCTGGCAGTGCTTTCACTCTAGTGGTAGCATGAAATGGAGTCTACAACCCACACAAGTGGTTCAGGTAGTGCAGCTAATCCAGGATGGCACATCAATACGAGCGGTGGCAAGAAGGTTTGCTGTGTCAGTTAGCTTAATGTCCCGAGCATGGAGATGCTACCAGGAGACAGGCCCTGCAGAATGACCACAAGGCCACAAATGCGCATGTGTCTGCTCAAACGGTCAGACATAGACTCCATGAGGGCCTGACGTCCACAGGTGGGGGTTATGCTTACAGCCTGACATTGTGCAGGATGTATGGCATTTGCCAGAGAACACCAAGATTGGCAAATTCACCACTGGCACCCTGTGCTCTTCACAGATAAAAGCAGGTTCACACTGAGCACATGTGACAGAGTCTGGAGATGCCGTGGAGAATGTTGTGCTGCCTGCAACATCCTCCCGCATGACCGGTTTGGCAGTGGGTCAGTAATGGTGTGGGGTGGCATTTCTTTGGGGGCAAGTAGCAAGGCATTTGGCATTTGCTTGCCAGAGGTAACTTGACTGCCATTATGTACCGAGATGAGATCCTCAGACCCCTTGTGAGACCATATGCTGGTGCGGTTGGCCTTGGGTTCCTCCGAATGCAAGACAATGCTCGACCTCATGTGGCTGGAGTGTGTCAGACCTGAATCCAACTGAGCACATCTGGGACATCATGTCTTGCTCCATCCACCGACACCATGTTCCACCATAGACTGTCCAGGAGTTGGCGGATGATTTAGTAAGGTGAGAGCCCTTAGGAGACCATCCACCACCTCATCAGGACCATGACCAGGCATTGGAGGGAGGTCGTAGAGGTACGTGGAGGCCAGACACACTACTGAGCCTAATTTTGACTTGTTTTAAGGACATTACATCAAAGTTGGGTCAGCCTGTAGTGTGTTTTTCCATTTTAATTTTGAATGTGACTCCATGGATTAATACATTTGATTTCCATTGTTTTTTTTTGTGTGATTTTTGTTGTCAGCATATTCAACTATGTACTTAATAAGAATATTTCATCGAGACCTAAGACGTGATATTTTAGTGTTCCCTTTATTTTTTGGAGCAGTGTATTTTCGGATTCAGTTTTAAAGCCACTGGCAAACTTTCCAAACCTCCTAAGTTCATTTTTAATTGTATTTTGAAATAAAAAAATGAGTTTAACTTACCCCTTGTTACAACCAGTAAGTAATGGCTGCATGCTACCCAAGGTTTCAGGTTTATAAATGCCTTGAGGAGGAAATTCAAGTTTCTTCAAGACAGTTTCTTTACTTTCAGTTTTGTTTCTACCTTAGCAGGCAATTTATAACTCTCAATTCCAGTAACACAAGAAGAAAAATGACCAGTTGTGATTAAAGCAGCAGTTGATCAGGAGCCTCTGTGCAAAAACTCTGGGTTCATGTAATTAGGTGTTGAGGATATTAAACAGTTTTGGGGACAAAAATAAATGAATAAATAAATAAATCTCTACAATAAAACACATAAGAAGGCAAAACTCCTGACAAAGTAATACAATTAATGGGGATGAATATTGTCCACCGATCTGACCTTTGGAAATATATCTGATTCTTATGTTTTGTCTCCATAATAGTATAATTTATGTGTTGAGGCTGAGTGTGAAAATCGGAGATCCTGTCAAACCGGCATGGTTGCTGATACCTGAAGTAGGCAGCGCAAACGCAATCAAATAGTTGGTATTTTCTTGACTTTAAATTGTCATGAGGTATCTTGTGCATTTTGTCACAGTTCAAATGTAAGCATTTTAACTGTGATCTTCTCTTATGTCTCTTCAGCCCATAGCTGACCCCTGATGTAGTCCCACCTTCACCTTAAACTTCTCTGTCACACCTACAGCAAACCTCAGCCCTGTCTCGCAGCATGCATACATGTCCTGCACCTGTCTATCACACTTAACTGCCACTCCAAACTTCCTCATACAGCACCATAGTTCCACCACAGCTCCCCTCTGCTGCTGCGGTCTTGACCGGCGAAGCAGCTTAACGTGGATACGGGTGTAGCTTAGCTTGACCACGCTGTCACTCAACGCAGTTCACACTTCAACCGTGTTGACAGGCGAAGAATCTGAACTCTCCCTCTGAACGGGTTGATTCCTCCCTCAATAAGACTATGATTCCGCACACCCACAACTTGAAGCACGACACGGACCAGGCCCAACTCGCAGAGCCAATGTTAGCACGCGATGCGGTGGCGGCCCCTCTTGCTCAAAACGGAGCCGGTTCTACCACGAGCTTCAACAAACAGTTCGTGTTTAGCCCACAAAAGACCAACGGTCTTCCTCTCTGCCACAGTATTTTCAGCTAATTGTACGGAAAATACGGCAAGTTCTTTTCGGTTTTCCACCTTTTCCTGACATCAACTTCTTTTTTCTTTTCCGCTCTTCCTCTCCCTCCTCTCTTTGGGCGAGGCTCCTTTCAGCACCGCCCTTCGACAGTTCCTCAAAAGGGCTCCACCCAGTGTTTGCTGCATGGAAAATCCCCCTGCAGGAAAACACTACACTTGTATGACAGCCCGTTTCTCTCTCCGTCACACTTTTTGATGGGCCATATAGGCACAATGCAGCTACCACTGACCTTCCCTGCCCTGCTCTACCTGCATTCTGAAAGCAAATACTGCATCTGTAGTGCTCTTTCTATGACTAAAACCATACTACTGCACACAAATAATGACTTCTGCTCTCACTCTTATTTCCAATACTCTTTCCAATCACTGCTTTGTGTGGCTCATAAACTTAAATGGCACCATCACACTTCTCCATTCCTCAAGCATCTTCCTCTCACTCTCTAAGATTCTGTTGAATTAACGAACCACTTCCATACCTCCACAGGTATGTCATAGGGACCAACTGTCTGTCCGATTTTCATCCTCTTCAGTGCCCTCAACACTTCCCAAATCTCTGCTTATTGGTGGTCTACAAAGTTACCTCTTCTTCCCTTTGCTCTCTTTCAATTTCCTCTTCAAAGTACTCTTACCATCTTTTGGCACCTGTCAATACATTTCCCCCTCTATCCTTGATTACCTTCCCATCTCTATCTCTCTGTTTTACCAACCTGTATATATCATCTCTCCCTCCTTACTGTCCAGCCTAGCATGCAAGTCTCCATATGCCCTTCATTTGGCGTTTGCCACCTCTACCTTCACCTTGCCCTTGCCCTTCCTCTTCCTGTACTCTTGTCTGCTTACTTCAGTCCCCTCAGTGTCCATCTTCTCTTTTGCTAACCTCTTTCTCTGTATATACTCCTGCACCTCCTCATTCCAACACCAAGTCTCAATAGCTACTTTCCTCCCAGACGACACACCAATTGCCCTCCTATCTGTCTTCCTGATTTCATTAGCTCCAGTTGTCTAGCAATCTGGAAGCTCGTCCTGACCACCCAAAGTCTTTCTCATCCACTAAAACCTTGAGAGACATAAATGCTAAAAGTGTTGAGCTAAGCCCATAACTATAATTAATATTGCCTCAGGATATATGAACAGTTCAGTCAATGTAGGTGCTTTCTTTTTTCCAATCTTCTATTGCATGATTTTTTGAAAGCCTGGTGTTTGATAATACACTTGTATTGTACACATTGTCAAAACGAGGAGGTGTTTATCGCTATCATGGAAAGCAGCCACAGCAGGAAGACCAGAATTTTATCATTTTTATAAAATAGCCTGCCATGGAAGTAACCAAATGTGAATCCGTTGTGCTATAAATGTCTTAAATGACTCAAAGATTCTACAAATCAATGTGCTTCCTGTCATTTGCCCTTTAAGGTCGAAGTTATTGTTCTGGAAGAATTGAGCATTCATACTGATAAAACCCAAGTGACTGATTTACCTTCTTTTCTCTTCTCTTTTCAGTTTTGACCGTTAGCCCCCACACACCCAAACACAAACCATACAATCAAGACCATGGACAAAATTAAATCAACCTTTCATTTATGCACACCGCTGCGCTAATGAGAGAAGGCCGTACCTATCTGAGTCAGATTTCCTTTTCATCCTGACCAGACCCACCAGACAATAAAAAGCCAAAATATCCAGCTTGGATAGGCTTACATATTGCCTGTAACTGGGGTATCATGATTCTTCTCCAGCTTAGATTTGACCCTTTAAACCCAGTGGACCTGTTTAATAGGCCTCCATTACTAAATTAATCTTTTACAATATCAGAAAGCTTTGAACCTCCATCTCTGAGTGGGCAGCGCAGTTTCTGCCATAGGTTCCCCTGATATCGCACATCATCTTCTGCATCTATTTAAGGGCAGGTTTTACCTACAGGACTCTCAAACCTCTGCATATGGTCCTGAAAGCAGTGGAGCATCTGTTCTTTGATCAACCCACACCAGAACAAATACCGTAACAGCTTTGCTCTAAATCCTGTCAGTTACCTCATGCATCAAATTCAAATCCTGTGAATATAACAGTTTACATTTCGATTTGCACCTTCTCAATTTGCATACCCAATACTGTCCTATTATGTTTATTATTCATTGTTCTGTCTATCAAACTATCTGGCTTCACTGTGGACGGCAAAATAGGAATTTCATTGTTCAGGGAAACACGTTTCCTGACAACGCACATGACGATAAACAAATTTAATCTTGAACCTTCCATTCCATCAAGAACAATCATGATCTCATTCCAACTGCTGAATCAGTCTCAGTTTTTAATAGATGTAACATGCTGCTATTTCACAACATTTAAATGGATATTATCTTTATAAAATTCCTTGTGTAAACCAACAAGCTTTGCCAATGCTAATATGGTTACCTGTAGGCACAGCATGTCTGATCAGATTCAAAATTAAAGTAAATGCACTTATGTTTTAATATTCAAACCAGAGCATTGTTGTGCTGTGTTGACACTAAGGTGCATATTTTTTGGAATAAAAACACCTTCAAAATGAAACATTATCATAACATTGTAAATAGCCTGTTTATTTGCTACAGACCAGTGTTGTATTTAGATTTTCATCATGTTAAATCTTTTGTGTGTGTGTGTGTGTGTGTGTGTGTGTGTGTGTGTGTGTGTGTGTGTGTGTGTGTGTGTGTGTGTGTGTGTGTGTGTGTGTGTGTGATATGTTTTGGTGCTATTGGTCTTTTGTCGGATACAGTATGAATGAAGGACAAAAGAAATGTACCGATCACAAGACATAGTTAATTGCTATCTTAGCAGGGAGAGTCTATTCTTTGACACCAGCTTCCAAGGCATTGTCCCATTTATTTCTTTGAAAACGGTTTAGTAGTATATGAGGAGAAAAATATAATCATATTCTTCTGTGTGTACTCTTTAGAACAAACATATTTGAAACTTTTTCCATCAAATTGTAGTTTAGCCCACCACCACCCTGAATGAGAATAAAATAATTTCTGTGAGTACTTATTTACTCATGTATTTATTTATTAGGGATTCCCTACCTCCTTTGTGTATTTTCTGGTTACTTCTTTCATCTATTTTTCAATGATTAGTTTTTTTTTCTCTTTAACATTTTTGAATCACTGAATCGCTGTGAATGGTTAAGGACAAAAAGCAGTTGGCAAATGAGAAAAAGTGATTCATCAGTGCGTCACGCGATTGATCATTTCAGTGGAAAGTTTAATTAAAACACTTGTATCGGACAGAATTTCAGTGTCAGTTTCCTATCTAATAATAAAACAATACAGATACTCGCTGATCCACCTCACTACTCACTCGCTCACAAGTGTCATGCTCTAACTCTGTCATCCACTTTACCCAGATTGATATCACTCCATCGCGTCCTGTTTTTTTTATCGTTGTCTCTGTTCCGCTGTCGTCGCCTATCTGTCCTTATCCTTGCCCTTGTTGTTGTCAATTTTGGTTCTACTCTAACCCTTACTGTTGACTTATTTATTCTACTCTCACCCTTACTGTTTATTTATTTATTCTACTCTCAACCTTACTGTTTATGTCTATGTTTTTGTTTTTTTTTTTTGTAACTTTCTGTCTTTTAATTGTTTATATTGATTTTAATTGTTTAGCGCTTATTTATATTTTGTCTATCTTTTTCGATACTGTTATTTTGCTGCGACAAAGGAATTTCCCCTATGGGCATCAATAAAGTATTATCCTATCCTATCCTATCCAGAATTAACGAGATAGATAACTAAATCAATAAAAGTAACAATAAAAAATATAAACAGTGGATCACAGGGTTTCACTTGAGAGTTTTATGGCTGTGGACATCAATGCCTCCTTAACTCTTGGCAAATTAGCCACAAAAAAAATCATAGCACATCTTTACCTGCTGTGAAAAAATAACTTTTCTCTTGCAAGAAAAGAATAATCCAATATGTTTCAACATATTTTCATAAACATTTTCTACAGCACAGTTGTATAGCTTATCAATTATATGGTCCTTTCACTTATCCTCTCCGAATACTGAAATAACCATAAACTGTCTGGCAACAGCAAATTATATCAGAAAGATAAACAGACCTCTGCAATTACAAATTAATTATTAAACAAATTTAAACAACTGTGTTTGGGGGAGTTAGTTGGTTAATTGTCCCGCCTTATGACCACATCACCAAATGCAGTAAATGACAGTGTGAACACCTGCTACTGCAGCTGTTTCAGTAAGTACAAGGTTTTTTGACACAAACTCCTTCCTGCATCTTTATTTCCTCTTCAGATGATATGATCATTCTTCCTATCCCAGGAGGACTGCTGTTTGAGATCAAGACAGTCCATCCCATCAGCCTGGAGCTAGATTTTCCCGGGTGGCTAGCTCTTGAGTGCCCCTTTTTTGGAATCAGAGACATCCTACCAGTGTGCCTACATAACTACATAATTACATAATTACATAATTTCTTTGCCCAACATCTTTGCAACCCTGAGGAAGCACATTAGAGAACTTCATAGACTCTAGAATCTCCCGAGGTGAATTCCTAACATACTGGGTGCCTTTGGAGTCTCTGTGAACTACAAGACGGTTGGGGTGTCTTCCAGCTCTGCTTGCTTGGGGGAGGGTATGCTGCCCAGATTATAAAGTTCTTTAGGCTATTCCTTGTGTCCCCAGTAGAGCTCAGCCATCTATTACATTTTTGTGTTCTGTATTTCAGGTTCCACTAAATGTGGTCCATGGTAGATTTTGATTCATTCGTGCATTATCTATACTTATCCAGCACTCAGGGTCCCAATGGGGCTGGAGCCCATCCCAGCTCTCATTGGTCAAAAGGCTGGATACACCCTTTACCAGCCCATCACAGGAGCATATACTGAGGTCTGTCATTGGGTCTGTCATTGACCTGCTACATGTTTTTGGACGGTGAGAGGAAATCCACGCAGACAACGGGAGACCATGCAAATTATAGACAGAAAGGCTCACCGCTGATTCAAACCAGGAAGATCCAGAAAGGGCAGGAACACAGGGTAAACTATAAGAGCAGAGAAAGGAGCACAGGGGACATCTTGTATAGAATACATAATCAGAAAGAGATAAGGTGACTGCAAAGTCGTGGTGAGTGAGAGTGTAGCCAGAAACATTGGACAGTGTTGTGTAGGATGACTGGTGGCAAGAAAGACGAAAAAGGTGAAGGCAGAGCAGAGGACAACGAGGTGGAAGCTGAAAAAGGAAGAGTGTCATGTGGTGTTCAGCGAGGAGTTGAGGAAGGTTCTGGGCGCTCAGGAGGAACGCTCCCAGATGATTGAACAGCTGCAGCAAACGTGATCAGCGAGACAGGTAGGAGAATACTTGTTGTGTCAGTTGAGAACGGTCTTGAGGCAAGGTAGTGGTGGCAACCACAGTGGCGGGCCCTCCTCGTCCTCTAGGTCCAAGGCTAGCATCTGGATCTCCTGGCCGATGGCGGATGAGGCCTGTTGTATCAGAGGTTAGGTCATAAAAACAGGGAGTGGAAAGAACCAGAGACAGACGCTGTGTCTGTTCGTCTCCCAGCAGGATTCCCATTTATTGGTTATCGTAAGTCCCTTTTATACAAAGGAGTAAACAAGAGAATACAGGCATTGACAAGTGTTGCACTGCAATGTTGCACACAAAACAGGCGGTGAAACAGATAAAAATGGAATGTGAAACAATAACTATGGTCAAGGCCATTGCAGGACCTTGAGACAAAGGGACGTTCGGAGTGTGAGTGTATTTCACGAGAGAGAAATGGAAAAGTGCAGGGAAATCATCAAAGATGGAACGGTTGCAGAAAAATATCTGTAACCATTCTATCAAAAATGAAATGATAACATTTAAATTTTGTTCTATTTTCAGAACGTGAAACCTATATATTATATAGATGCTGTAGGGGTAAAAGGTGTATAACGGTTGGCAACATGTAATTTACCCGTCTTGTTGTCCAGTCTGTTCTGAATTAAATCGCTGATTAAGAAGCTTCAATTGCCCTTAAGTTCTGAATTGCTCAACAGCTTTTAATCAGTGGGCCGTAGAGACAAACAGACACTCCGATATGTGGTAGTGACAGAGATCACAAGGACATACTCATGTACTTAAGAGGGAATTATTAACTAGTTTACAAAAATGCGTACCTGATCTTTGTCTCCTTGGCTCTCTATAAAAGCTATTCTATAACACCAATCAGTGTCCAGTCTGTAAAGAGACTGCACTCTATTCGGCTGAATAGAGAGACTTCAGCTCTGATTCTGATTTCAAATGACTGCCGATCACTGCTGATCATTGTTGACTGTTGCTGACAACTGATGGTTGTTAATTTTGATTCGATGTGTTCTTTTTTTAATAAATTCTTGTAATGTCAGAAGACTTATTGTTGTCTTGCTTCCTCACTTCCTCACAAACTTCTATCAACTGGCTGACAAGGATGGGATCAGGTGCATGATCTGGACTCCGCCGGACGGACAGACCTGGCGAAAACGAGCCTCCGGTTGATACACTTCCATCCTGCTGAGCTCAGATCGCAAATCCGATCTAACGGACAACCGCGTACGGTTAAGTCACAATGATCCACTTCAGACAGAAACAGTTGAAAGGAAAATATCTCACAAGTACAGAGAAGTTGTTGGCAGACGTGTCACGGAAGTTGTTGGCAGACATGTCACGGTTATTGCTGTTGTATTTCCTGGGCTTGTATGCGGCAAGTGAAAGTCAGGGTTCAAAGTTGCACACTCTTGGTAATACAGAGAAACACATAACTAGAGATGGGCAGAGTACAGGAGAGACAGTTGCAACCATGGAAGATTGCAACCATGTCGCCTTTGAGCAAATTTATGTTTGAACAATATCCTGGCAGTTTGAACCAGAACAGGAGTGGGTAGAGTTAGGCTTTCCCTCTAAAGGGAGCCTCAGTGAGAACCAGCTAAAGCGGTTAAAGGCACATTTACGGCAGTTGGAGTTTACGAGTGCAGCTAAGCATTTTAACGTGTCCAAGAAAAAAGAGGAAAAGAATGAGGTGTTTAAACCAGACTGGAAAGCTGTTGGAATGTGGAGAGATGAAGCAAAGAGAAGGGAAAGATAAAGGGTTAAAGATTATAAAGAACTTAAAACTGATCTGAAAGAGGATTTGGACCCATGAGCAACTGTACATTCTGGTTCTCAATGAGCTGACTTCAGCCTCGTCCACTCTTTGAGAAGCTCCCTAAATACTTGAATTGATTTTGCTCAACAATCCTCTCAAGGTTGCAGTTGTCCCTTTTGCCGGTGCACCTTATCCTATCGCACTTTTTCCTGCCACACAACTTTCTATGTATATTCTTGGATCGAGCACTCAGATCATTAACAACCAGGTTGCTTAGCAATGACCTTTCATGGCCTTCCCTCCTTGTGGAGAGTGAGTGTGTTCTGGACTTTTGTCAAGTCAGCAGTCTTTCCCATGATTGTGTAGCCTACTGACCCAGACTGAGACACCATTTATAAATGTTCAGGAAGCCTTGCAGGTGTTTTGAATGAGTGTGACACCATGGCTTTCCCATACCAAACATTTTCAGTATTCTCATGTTCTGAGACACTGAATTTTACGTTTCATTATCTGTAAGCCATAATCATAGAAAATTTCAAGAAATAAAGGCTTGAAACATTTCCTGGAGTGTGTAATGAATCAATATAATATATATGGGTTTCACTTTCTGAAAGGAGTGAAAAAAAGTGGAACTTTTTCATGATATTCTTATTTTTGAGCTGTCAGGTAGATAGGCATACTTGACGGCGGAATGAGGAAGCGCAGTAGTGTACAGAGGAGGAGGCTTGACGATTCGCTGTGGCGATTCCTGAAAAGGAGATTGTTTTAGAATAACCTCCCAGCATTAGATCTGAAAATGCCTTGTATTCTAAGCTATTTTTGTTTTTACTACGCTACATTAGTTTTGAAACAGTTACAAAATCATTTTAAAAGTATCCCTACTTTGTTCAAAGAATAAAATAGACAGGTAATAACAGGATATCCCGAGGTCGAAACCCTATTTCTCACGTCTCGTGGAGCACTTTTACTTTGCGTATACAACCATTACATAGCGAAAGCAACACCTTTTTCAGATGTGAACATCACAATAAACATACACAAGTCACAGAATTTGGCATGATCCGTTTATTCTCAGGATTACAAATTACAAAATGTAACAGAATTTACTTTTTATCCAAATCTATATTGAAAATATTTTGACTTATAAAAGCCTGCTTTTTCTTCAGCTTATCTGCAGCCTCTTGCCCCAGAACCAGAGCCACACCCAACTCTGACTGGAGTTGGTTTGATGACTTTGAGGATTCTGATCCGAACAGGATCCCAGACACAATCTTCCTCCAAGCCGCTTTTCACCATCCCACAGTTGGGTGGAACCCAGGCGGTGTCATACACAGGGCCATAATTTCTATCATGCCAGTTCTTTTGTCTCGGGTGACCCTGGTAATTGATGGCAATAACCCTCCCCACGTTGACCGTCACCTTAATGACCACTTTGTCCTCTTCAGGATGGTCGATGGGATATCGTTTGGCTTTGTTCAGATCTCTGCTGAGGTACACGCCGCGGCCGAGCATTCCCTCATCTCCAGACTGCAGAAAGCCATTGGACTGGATTTTGTGAGCGCTTTTACTGTCGGTGCCGTGGTACATGATGTAATTTCTACCATCAATGGGTGCTGAGGAGCCCAGTCGGGTGACCCCAGGAGGAACATCAAAATCATCTTCAGCCCACTGCATCATCTTCTCAAGCTTGATCTCACTGTCTCTGTAGAATTACATGTGGAATTTGAAATATCAGAAACATAGCAATAACAAAACATGACAAACCTGTACAAGAAACGGATCATTATCTTAAAATGATTTGGGGATGACATATAACACCTGGTTTTATTTGGATCCCAATAATATGATCCGCAATAGGTCATTATTTTTCATTGAAAAACTAAATACACATATTGTGTATGTACCGATCATGCTGTACCCTACACTTGTGCTTATATGTAAGATTATATATAGAATAGGTAGATAGATAGACAGACAGCTGGATAGATAGATAGATGTGTACATTAGATGCAATTTAGTGAAGTTGATTCATAATTTTTTACGCTTTTCCTGCACACTAGGTCAATGGGTGGCTGGATCCAATCCCAGCTGATTTGATCACAACTGCCGGTCGAAGAAACACAGGGCGAAGGGCGGTGAAGTTTCAGTGTCTCGTTATTTAATGTTGAAACACTGTGAGCACCTTTCAGGAATCCAGTCGACTTGATAAAAGTCCTGTAGTTCTGTTCTGCGAGTACTGTGTCCTGGTTATTCGTACGCCAGAGTGCTTTCAGGGCAAATTTTAGAGGGTGAAGCTCGTAGTTTAAAACACTTTTTCGAGTGGAAAGTCTCCCAATATTTATGCAAAGCATTACGTACAAAAGAGACAACTGCGTGGCAATGACAGAAATATGAATGCAACACTGTACAACTTTAAATGAGTGAACTGTGCTGCAGGAACGCGTGAAAACTTTCGATACCGATTTAGGAGACTGACTTTGTTCAAACAATGATGCAATATAATCACCGCGTTCACGCGAATATTCATTCTTTTCAAAGACGATCTGGACTCCAAACAAGAAAAGAAACTATTAAAAAAAAAAACAACCTCGAGATTAATAAATATAAGAAAAAATAAGTGTTTTTGTATGCATTACATGCATAGTTTAGGACAAGTAAATTCGTTAAATTGACTTGAAACTTCTTTCGCTTTCGCTTCGTTTTGGATCCACGGAGGACTGAGCTGAAGCAGCTGGTTGGCCCGGTTTTCTAATTCGAAAGCGATCGCGTACCAAAGCAAATTGTAAGTCTATGTAAGTATGTAAGCCTTTGAAAACATTGTTGCCTTCCTGGAATTTCCCCCCAGCATGATTACGATACATTGCGATGAATGAATTGTTTTATAATTAACCAAAACGGAAAAGATACAGTTTGGCACCTAAGAGATAAAACTTCACGCATCACACAGCCAGATATCGATATCAGAGTTTATTTGAAGGGAAGTTATTGGCGTACAGATTTCAGAGAGAACAGTTTGCTTTTCCAAATTATTTGTTTATTTCGCCCTGTTCCCCAAATAAAGGACACAAATGGCGACTCACAAAGTTAACTTATGAATGCAAGTGTTCATAAAAGCTTAAATAAAGAGCAAGCGTTTTGATCCAACAATATAGAATAAGGCGTGAAATAAGGCAGAGCCCTGCAGACCGAACTCATTTCGGCCGCTTTTATCCGCAGACTGTTTTTTGTTTTTTTTCGATCACTGCCCACAGCTCTTTAGAGTGGAAATGTAGATCGATTTTTTTTTTTTTAATCTCACCTATTTTAAGATGTAATATTTTCCTTCCTGAAGAATTGCAGTAATAACAAAGACCTCATTTCCCACCGTTGATGCATTTTACACTTACTCAATATTTCTTGTGTTTAAAAAAGAAAGAAGAAAAGAATGAAATAATGTCAGTTGTACATACCTGTCTGTAGAGTTGCAAACTGCAGATAGGGGCGTTCAGTGGGGGAAGAGGTAGGCTTTATAACTGCTTGCCTTCGGGTGGAGATTTCCTTGAGACTGTAACTTTAGGTTTCATTTCTGATTTTGCGGGGTTTTTCCATGATCTTACTTGCAGTCACAAATGTCAGACCAGGTGTGGTCAGTGCTTTCAGATGTAGATGAGCGCTGAAATCTGAGTTATGAATGTGACGCCATGTCGTGGCAAATTCTTGCATGCCGATATATACTCTTTAAATAAAGGTCTTCATGTGTTTGCAACGTGCAAGGCCGATATACGAAGGATCACCAATTTCAAGTGTGGTAAAGGCCGTCATTATACAATCATCCTACCCAAGCATAATATCTGGACAGAATGCACGCGTGTGAATGGCCCCGTCCCAAGAAATGTTCTCCGAAAAGAAAAGCAAATCAGATACTTCTTGACTTGACTTCTCTCCATCCTTCAGTGACTCCTAATTGGAGACAGCTGAGTAAACTCCCCCCAGGCAGATCTGCAGGACTGGATGGTTTGAGTTCTTAAGGCCTGTTCTGCTCAGCTCTGGTATCCTTCGCCAAATTGTTAGGATGAGCTTGAGTCTATCGAGGGTTCCCTTGCGGTCTCTCGGGACGTCAGGCCTGTGGCACTGACGACCCACACAATGAAGACACAAGGGAGGCTCATCCTGGATCAGCTTCGGCCAACGTTGAGACCACATCTGGACCTCCTCCAAATACCACCCCACCTAGGGGTGGATGATGCCGTTATCTACCGGTTGGATCACACCCATGCCGATCTGGATCAGTCTGGGAGCGCTGTCGTGATCTCACAATCTGAAGGGGGCTAGAAGCTTTCCATATGTCCAAAAATGACAGAGGGAAGTGGGAGAAGAGGACGTAGAAATTAGGGTGAGATGGGGGAGGATGATTTACTGTGGCAACACCTAAAGGAAACACCTAAAAGAAAAAGATTTAGCTCTGAGAGAGAGTATGCTCATTTAAGTCACAGGAAAAGATCCGTTTCATGTGATTTTCAGACTGTTGAAGCATCACACATAAAGAGAAAAACCATTTCATCTGTGATACAGTTGGGATGTATCTGTTAGGTTGTACTCATTTAGCCTGTAACAAATCACAGATGAGTTCATTGATCAGGTGAAGGAAGGAAGGATGACTTTTCCAAGTGTAGTCTGATCAAATAGAATTTAATTCTGTCAGCAAGGATACGGGAGTCACACACAGCTGTGGCTTCTCCGCCACCCACCCGCAGGTGGGTGATACCGCAGGAGAGCCCCGATCATGTTTTGATCTTTTATCCATTCGCTCGCTCCAGAATTCCCGCGAGACGGTGGGTATGACCTGTCTTCTCTGCTTCTCCGTGGGCACCCCTCTCTCGCTCGCGCTCTCTTGTCTTGTCTTCAGGTGTCCAAGGCCTTCCTGGGTGTCACCTGTTGCCTTCTGCCGAAGGTCCACTTGATTTTGTGGTTGCCCGTTCTTCTGCTGCGCTCACGTACTTCTACGTAAACACCTGCTCCATCGGCTTCACAGGAAATGATAAATACAAGGACACAGCGTCTCGTCCTTAAAGATTATTCTAAACTACTTATTACTATTATGCTATAAGGACACTTCGAAGTTAACATATTTCTTGACTATTATGCTATAAGGACACATCTAAGCTAACATATTCTTTCATATCCATTCATTTAAACAAGTAAACTGAATGACTGCTGTTTATCTAAGGAGGTTAGATAAAAACACACTACCCTCTTTATGACCATACAGGGAAAACGCAGATTTCAGTCCAGAAAACTTTTCCTCCAAAGCTGGAATGCCTTAAATCCAGAGATGTTGTAATATGCATGGGCCTTTATTTGGTCCCAAATGAAAGTGAAGATAATTTTCTACCATTGTTTAGATATTAGATGACGTGAACATGTTGAAATGAATGCATTTTAACTGTGACTAAATGCACAAGATACTTAATCTAATGACAGTTTGAAGTAAGGAAAAACTATTTGATTGCTTTAACGCTGCATACTTATCCAGAAATTTTAGTGAGGTTGTATTTACTAACATGAACAACACAGAATAGAACAAACGGAAATGCTGCTGTGTCGTGAAATGTCAAATCTAAATTTGCCATGTTTCCTGTGTTGACGACAGTGTAATCCTGTATTGAACACAATAACCTTGTATTCCTCCTCAACTTCTATTGAAAATGTTTCACAAACTGCCTTGTTCTCTCATCTTTATTCAATTCTTAGTTTTATGATCTTTTCCCTTGACCTCAGTCTTAACTTAACCTATCTTCTCATGTAGCCAGTGTCCTAATCTTGGTCTAGTAGGCTCCTCCCTACCTAAGTACCACACATCACTCCAAGGCCTTTGTCTTAGTTTCACCCCTCCCAGGCTCCTCTTTACCCTACGGTTTCATTACGCTTGAATTACTCTTTTCTCATAAATCAAGGGCCTGCTGAAGGCCTCTTGCTGTTCATTCTTGTGCACACTGTTCTCACTCTGTAAACGGCATGAACCCTCTTTGCATGGAGATTGCTTTAACCAATGAAGACGAAGTCTGTGTCACTGGTTTCACGTTAAAGCCAAATTGCCATGACATAGAGCAGCACTGCTTGCTAAAAAATTAAAAAACAAGATCAAGAGCTGAAAATAGATGTTTCACTGAGGTATCAGCAACCGTGCTCAGTCTTACACTTAAGCTTCAACACAACACAAAACAATAACATAACAATGGAGATAAAAACATAAGAATCAGCTATATTTCCATTGGTCAGATCAGTGATTCTGGGTTTTGTATCTTAACTTTATTTGTGATTTATCCTCATTAAATGTATGACTTACTTTGTCTAGGTTTGCCTTCCTTTGTCTTATATTGGAGTGACTCATTGTTTTACTGCTAAGGCAGAAAGAAAACAGAAAGTAAAGAAACTGTCTTTGGTATTTCTTCCTCAATCAAGGAATTCATATTCCCGTAACCTTTGGTAGTGTGTTGGCATTACCTACTGCTTGTTACACAAGAGATGAGTGACACACACTTTTTATTTCAAAATTATCCTGTTGGACGAGCAAAGAGAAGAAAAGACAGAGGATATGACGTTAGTTTGTGTGAGAAGATATGGAGATAAGGGTGAGCTGGAGGAAGTTTTTTTTTGTTCTGTGCTGACCCCTGATTTGAATAACTGAAAGCAGAAAAAGAAGAGGTCTACAATAGGTTTGTCTTTGTTTTCTTCAGGTGTCGATGTCGTTCTCTCAATTTGAAGTTGTTGTATGCTCCTGGTCAGAACCTTTCCAGAATTTCCCCTTGGTTGAACATACACTGTTTAAGTTTGAATGAATTCAGAGCAGAGAAACTTAAAGTAGATTTCATCCAGAATTTTAATTTTACTCTCTAACAATAGTGTTCTTTGTCTTGTTATTTTTAGAATTACAATTTGTAAAAATTAATGCTCTGACTCCTAATAAAGACTTTAAAAGGTTCCCATGTAATGCCCGTAGAAGTCTCTCTTGCATTAAATGCAAAAACTTGTCTCAATCTTTTGTCCAAGGAAAGTGATAACAAGTGAGTACAAAAAGCCATCAGGAGTCCTGTGCCTCCATAAGTCCCTCATATTCAAGTCCTTAGTAAATTGTTGGATAACTACTTTTAGGATGGCACACGTGTATGTGTGATGATCTGTCTTTGAATGGGTCAACAGTTGAACTTGCCTGTAACTTGTGCCGTGACCCAGATTGGTTGACTTTGAGATTAAGGACCGCCAGAGTTTGTCAGGGCAGATAATTCCAGGTGCCTAAAGGGAAAGTAAGCTGAAAGCCTCTCTTCTTCCTGAAATCTCTGCTCATTGGAAACTGAATATACAATTTAAATCTTCTATATGTGTAAAACATAATTCAGTATTGACAGTAAACATGACTTTGAATGACATCATAACTAAAATATTATAAGAACGGCTCCTTGTTTTATTACGAATTTCTGTATTTCTGTAATTTCTGCAAGGTATTCACTAATAAATCTCATCATGACTACTGGGGTTAGTTCATTTATTGAAGTTATTTCACATCTAGTCCTTCAGTTTCTAACATTTTCATTTATGAAATATCTTTTAATTGATAATATTAATTTACACATTTTAATGGTCGAATGTTTCTTTTTCAGATATGGTAGTTAGTGCCAATAGGGTGTTTATTCTATCCATCCATCTTCTCGCGGGGGCAGCAGCTGGAGCAGGGAGGCCCAGACTTCCCTCTCCCTAAACACATGTTCCAGCTCTTCTGGGGGGACCCCAAGGCGCTCCCACGCCAGCCTAGAGCCGTAGTCTCTCCAGCGTGACCTGGGTCTTCCCCGTGGCCTCCTCCCAGATGGACATGCCCGGAATACCTTCCCCCGGGAGACCTCCAGACCAGATGCCCGAGCCACGTCCTCTGACTCCTCTCTCTGCGGAGGAGCAGCGGCTCTCCTCCGAGTTCCAACCCGGATGGCTGAACTTCTCACCTTATCTCTAAGGGAGAGTCCGGCCACCCTGCGGAGAAAACTCATTTCGGCCGTTTGTATCCGTGATCTCGTTCTTTCGGTCACTACCCACAGCTCGTGACCAGAGGTGAGGGTAGGAACGTAGATCGACTGGTAAATTGAGAGCTTCGCCTTCCGGCTTTGCTCCCTCTTCACCGCGACAGACCGGAACTGAGTCCGCATCGCTGCAGACGCTGCACCGATCCGCCTGTCGATCTCCCGCTCCATCCTTCCCCCACTCGTGAACAAGACCCCGTGTCTTCTATAGAATCTAAAAAAATATATTTATGTGGAAGGAAAAAAAAAGACCCACAAACTCAAGGATCGGCCCTAAGGTAAAGGTTTATTGAAAAAGAACTCTTATGCTATCTTTGGCTGCAAGAAAGATACGTTTTTCAAACATCTTGACACAAGATAAACTTTCAAAAAAACGTAAGGTTATCAATTTGGAGTTTGAATCCTCACGGCAATTATCAGTTATTTAGAGGCACTTTAAGAAACAAAAATTGAGAATTAAACATATTTACAAAAATTATAGTGTCATGGTATAAAACTAAAAAAGTTGAAAACTGAAAAATTAACATAATTGAAACAAATATATACAGATAGAAACAACTGAAACAAATATATGCAGAAAAATATCTTGATTGAAAATTGTAAATAATAAAAATACACAAGTAAGAAAACCTTGTACCTCCTTGACAAATAAAAGAAATTAACATTTATCCATGCATTTAAAACATTTATACAGTTTTCGGCTCAAAATAAAACAAAATATGCAATGAGATACTATGTATTTAGTACACGTAAGCAGCACATAAACAGCCAATGAATGTTTACAACCGTCAAATGTATAAATAAGCAAATAACATTCAATGATTTCATTATATATTTATATAGATAGTGTGTATATATATATATAGTGTGTGTGTGTATATAAGTGTATATAAATATACATATGTGTGTGTGTGTAGATATATATGTGTTTGTATAAGTGTATATAAATATACTTGTGTGTGTGTGTATCTATATATATATATATGTGTGTGTGTGTGTGTATATCTGTATCTATCTACCTGTCAATCAATCTATGTGTGTGTGTGTGCGTGTGCGGGTGTGTAACAGAAATGTAAAAACCGAATCATCTTCACACAGTGTCTGCGGGGACCTTCACCTGCGGCCCGGTCGACAGTCAGTTCCCGGTCGCATGGCTCTTCATGTGAAGTCGGACGTACGCCTTGCGGTGGAAGCCTTTCCCGCAGACGTCGCAGCGGTGCGGTTTCTCGCCGGTGTGCGTGCCGGCGTGCTGCTTGAGGCTGGAGTGATCGCTGAAGCGTCGGCCGCACACGTTGCAGGCGTACGGCTTCTCGCCGGTGTGCGTCCTTGTGTGCCGCAGCATGTTGTGACGGCAGTTGAAGGACCTCCCGCACTCGCTGCACAGGAACGGCTTCTCCCCCGTGTGGACGCGCAGGTGAGTCTCCAGATTCCTCTGGCTGTCGAAGCACTTCCCGCACACCTCGCACACCTTCCCGTTCTTGTGCGTTTTTAAGTGGACTTTTAAAGTTTCCTCGCAGTCAAAATGAGTCCCGCACACGCCGCACATGTCCGTGGAGTGGCTCTTGGCGTGATTCACCAGCGACACGACCGAGTGAAACATTTTCCCGCACACTTCGCATATGGCTCTGGGCACATGCTTCTTCTGCGTTTTGCTTTCCTTGCTGTCGCTTTCCGCCATGAAATTGGAGTTTTTCTTGTTGAGGTGAAGCAGTAAGTGACGCTTCCGGGTGGAGTAGTCGTTGAAGTGTTTCCCGCACACGCCGCACGGATACGGCTTCTCGCCCGTGTGGATCCTGACGTGGCGCGTCATGTTGTGGCGACAGTTGAAGGATTTCCCGCACTCGTTGCAGTTGAAGGGTTTCTCCCCCGTGTGGATCCGCATGTGTGTCTCCAACGCGCTGGACGCCCCGAAGCATTTCCCGCAGACGCCGCAGACGCCCGCTTTCATGTGCGTCTTCAGGTGAGCCCCGAAGCGCTCCTCGGTCTCCAGGCGCTCCCCGCACACGCCGCACACGTCCTTCGGGTGAACCTCCGTGTGATTCACCAGAGAGCTGACGGCGTGGAAGGCTTTGCCGCACACTTTGCAGCAGATCCTGGGCTTGCTTTTCTTCGCCGCTCGCAGCTTCGTTATCAACCGAGACCCGCGTCTCTTCTTCCAGTCGTCCTCGCTGTCGTCGCTCGGGGACCCGTCGCACATCTGCCACTCTTCGTCATTGACGTCCCGCTCCGAGACCGAGCAACCGGAGGCGTCGTCTTCGTCGCTCGCCGTCCGGCTCTGATCGGCCGATGTTCCCAGGAGAGGCTCTTCTTCTCTGGCGCTCTGATAGCCGGGCTGCAGATGCTCCAACCGGGTCTTCGCATACGGCGGGCCGATGATGAAGCGGGCGGCGTTCTCCTCCTGCAGCTCCTGGATGGCCTCCTCCTCCTCCACCACGGCCACCGTTATTTCCTGGCTGCCGGCGGACTTCTCCTTGTTCTTCTCAGCCTGCGAAGGTTGCTGGTCCACGCCGGAGCTCCGGGCGCGCTCGCAGTGCTCTTCCTCCAGCTGCTGCTGCTGTGACTGCACGATGAAGTCCTCGTCCCAGACGAAGAGGGCCAGCTCAGGCTGATCTGCAGGAAGGCGCCAGGGTCAGATGTACTGCATCTCGGAAATACACATAAAAACTGGTCATGTATCGTAGAAGTCCAGCATTCCTAAAGTCACCCGTCCTTTTTTTTTTTTTCTTTTTTTTGTGCTATCTATGTGTAAATGTGTATGTATATATGTGTATGAGTATATTGTGTATATTGTGTATATTGTGGGTGTGTGTATATATATGTGTGTGTGTATATATATATATATATATATATATATATATATATATACTGTTTTTTTTCCTTTTCCCTCTAATGTTGCTGCTGCAACACCCGAATTTCCCCTATGGGGATCAATAAAGTATTATCTTATCTTATCTTATCTTATCTTATCTTATCTTATCTTATCTTATCTTATCTTATCCTTGTGTATCTATCCAACTGAAATCAGCTGAAGCATCCCAAACATCTCGCTCCTGAACAGTCGACTCAACATAAGTGAATGTAAACATGTCACCTTGACATGAAAATGCCAGAGCCTGTCCTTCCCAAAGTCCATCCATCGGCAATTTATAAATCAAGTAGCGCTTTTTTTTTATTCTTCTTACCACTATCTTTAGTTTATTAGATATTGCGTCACCCAATGTCCATGCTTAGCAAATTACAAATAAATACAAAAAAAAATCCGAAATGCAAAAAAAAAAGATCCTTTAAATTAGTGAACAAAAATATTAAAAGTAATACAGTATTAATAAAACAGCCAACATCAAACAATTTGAATAATCTCAGTTTGGCCACAATTACTTTTTCACATTAGCTGCACGTACACTATGCAATAACTATGTAGAAAATCTAAACAAAATAATGACGTAAAACGCCATATAAAACACAACTATATAATTCACCATCGATATAGTTATTATGATGAAGGTGAATGTTTTCCCCGAATCATTTTTTTGTGCCCTTCCCAGGAGATCACGTCGCCAGCCGGCGGAAAGCGATATGATCCCTAAAACAATCAATAGTTAAAATGATCATTTGATTGTTGATTTCGATTAGAATTGATATAACTTTACTGCAAGTTTCCCCGCTGTGCCCTGTTATCAGTGCTCACGACACCTGCAGGATAAAGTCTGGTGCTGTTTAACTGAGACACCCGAGTGTGTTTTAATCTCTTTGACGCGCTGTTCGGTGGATCTCTTGTCCGCCGAATCTCAAATCCCGCATCGATAAACAAATCGGTAGTTTTCAATTAAAAAACCGACACGCATGTGTTTTTAGAGGATTTTAATTTTGTGTTTTTTTCTTTTAACACTTTGGCACTGTGACGCTTTTCCTGGTGGGCGGAGGTGGTTCGTAACCCGGAAAAGCTTCTCCGCTGAGGCTCGGTGACCTTTCACATCAACTTCAGCCACCAAAATCGATTCATTTCTTATGAAAGAAAAGAAACTACATGTGCGTGTTTATCCGTAGGACGGGACTCCCTCCCGCCCCGATATAAACGGACGCGGATCGGCACAAACCTGCGTGTTTGAGCGCCGCCGCATCCGGTTCGGAGGCGGTCTGCAGTGTCCTGCGCTGCCGGCGGATCTCCTGCTTAAACAGCTGGATCTCCTCTTCGTACCCCGCGATGGTCTTCTTCACCGCCTCGAAGATCTCCTCGGCGGCCGTCGACAATCGCTCGTTCACAACCGCCCGGAGCAGCTGGATGGCAGACATGGCACCCCGCTGTGTCATCGGTAGACGTTCCCGGGATTTGACGGATTAAACGCTGCCGTTTTTGTTTTGTTTTGGCCGCGACAGCGCGGCACGCAACCGTTGACTGTTTTCCACAAACATGGGCGACTTCCGGTTTGTGATTACGCGTTTCAAAATAAAATGTGAATCCGTAGAATTGACCCTTGTCAAAATCTGTCGGTGGACTTGAATTTCTTCCCTCGATGATGTTTCGTCTCTCGTCCGAAAGAGTCCTTCAGTTCCACTGGACTTTGGGGAGTTTAGCGTATAAAGTCTCCAGGGTTGGGCGCTGGTCTAAGTTGTGATGGCTTGTTGTGATACTGAGTTGTTTTGCAGAAACTAGGTTGAATCAGCATCTCTTTATTCGCCAAATGTCACAGGAATCTGTGATGGTGTGACAGCGAGAGAACGAGTTATAAGAAAAAAGACCCGTTCACCGAATAATAAAAAAAACAGGTTATACTTTGAACACATATGCAATTTAAGTTGGATATATACGCAATGAGAGGGACAGGTGTCTTTGGGAATGGTGGACTAAGAGGATGTGTTGAGGAGGGTGAAGGCCTGCTGGGAAAAAACAAAAAAACTTAAAATGTATGGTGTTAAAACTGAACCTGCGGCCTGATGGGAGGGCTGTGGACAGGCGGGAGATGGGTGTGATGTGTCCCCCACGATGGGTCCCCCACGATCTTTCTAGCCCGTTGCCTGGATCTTCAATTGAGCAGAAGACTCAAGGGCTCCTGTATGAGGCCCGTGAGACGACTGGCTGTTCGCACGATGCGTTCCTGTCTTTGTTTGGTGTGGGCAGTTTGTGGGGTCACTAGGAGGTGAGGAGACTCTCGATGGTGGCCCTGGGGTTCGTTGTGCTCATTGGGGGTGAGGGTATCATTAGGGGGAACAAAGGTAAAACTTCTGAGGATTTACCGGAGTTAAAATCTGATCATAGATCTAGATCACTTGGACTCAGGCTCAGGCGGTACTCACCGGGGCCTGGTTTCAGTGGCGGTTTGAGGGTGCAGATAGATCTGGTATGTTTGAGTTGATCCCAGTGCGTCGCTATATGTGGGCGAAAGATAATGCCCCCGGCTCCCTCCCCTATTCAGAGAGGGGTTTTCGTTTTGACAAAGGGGGCTTTTTTTGACTCCTCTTGAAGAAATTCAAGTCCAGTTGGGACGAAAAGAAATCTTTTTATTGAATATTGGAATGGTTATGACTAAATTTAACAATACTCTTTGTCTAGTAAAATATAGTTTATTCATGTTTTTATTTATTCATGTGGGGAACTTTCATCTATTCAAGTGAACATTGCTTTCAAAGTCAAGGAATACCCAGATTAAATTGCCAATTACCCACCATGAAATGTTAGCCAAAAAACAAACAAACCCTGTTTTTTTTTCTTTTTAAACTGAGGAATAAATTACTTCATTGAAAATATCAAGATATTTACCGAAGAAAATGTAAGAAATGGCCCAAAATGGTCATGGAGCTACTCAACAGGTAAAAGAGAGACTCTGAATGATAGAAGAGGAACCAAAGAAACAGGCCTAATTTCTCAACGTAGCTGAAATTATACATAGAAGGACGGAGCAGTAATGCTGTGTCAGATTTATTTTATTTTAAATGCTTGTGAAGCTACTGAATGCAGCATTCAAGTCCTGAATTTGTACATAACATTGTGCTTAATAAAAGTGCATTCATCCACCACTAGATGGTTGCCTTCCCAAACTAAACTACAGAGACTATCAGGTTCTTTATGAAGACAGATCAACCTGTAACAAAACCAATCATCCCACATCTTGACTGGAACATTCAATATTTTATTGTGAAAAAATTCTTTCTCCAAAGACTGAGCTTCAAACTGTACAATCAATAATTTAAAAACATAACATGTCCCGCTTTCATCACACACACACACACACACACACACACACACACACACACACACACACACACACACACACACACACACACACACACACACAGACAGAGAAAAACACATTCATACTTCAGAAATCAGCAGCTTGGAGCCAATAAAATATAAACGGACGATAATGTTTTGAATGTTTTTGATCACAACATGTCTGAAGATATCAGACCCTGTATTCGAGGGGTTTCTTTCCCCAAAGGAAAGCAGTTTAGGATCATCAGTCGACAAAGACTGATGAAGTCAAAGATGTAAAAGCAAAACAAGGAGGAAAATGGTTGCCTCGCGCGTCAAAAACTCTCTTGTTGTTCAGCAGAGAGGGAAACCTCTTCTGAGAGTCTTGGCAGCGCCAACTGGGTCAGATTTAGTTTTCGGTTCTGGTAATTAAATAGACTCGACATGCAGTCTGTCTGCAGAAATTAGCACATTAATTTCCTGCCGGTTTCAGCTCACTTTCTGAGCTGCAAAACATGAGCTCTCAATTCATCCTTCCCTTTTGTTCATCAACAATATACATTTACATTACCCTGACAACAGTAAGGGCTGAATAAATTAGGGTTTTTCAATGTTAAAATAAAAGTAAATCTGTGGTGATGTTAATTATTATAGGACCCCACAGAAAACAATGGGAGTTTTACTTTGTGTCTTTTAACCCCCCCTGAAAAAAACAACAACTCGTGTTTACCTCCTGAGGCAGAAGCAGGATTTAAAAATTCTACAGCATCAAACCATTGAGTATCCAGAAAGAAACTAGAATTTTTCCTCATAGCTAAATCAGTGATCCCCCATGATGATGCCAGTTAAAGAGAAAAACTGACTTAAGTGTTTAGCTGTTGATGTTATTGGTAAATATGTGTGTCTGCAGCTGGAGCCGACCAAGATATTGTGTTTCATATTATCACAATTTGATAATAAGGAGAACTCACTTCAACGGACAAAAAAAAGTTCCCTTTTTTACATTTTGGATATCATTTAACACTTTTAAATCTGCCTCCAGAATTTTTTTAAGTAGAATTCTGTTAAAACATGTTAATTTGCTGAAAGGTTTGGGCAAGACATTATAATGTGTAATTCAGGTGAAGATACAAAATACTCCATAATAATCAATATTGGTCAAACCAGGGGACCACAAGGACAGTTGCAGGGGTGCCTTCAGTGAAATCTTCATATGACCTCTTTGCTTGATGGAAGTGATCAGTAATTGACTTTAAATCATTGTCAAGGCTGATTCACATGGGATCAATCATTACAATTAACTCATTGTGTTATGAGCAAACTAAGGATTTGGCTCTGCAGACCATCCCAGGCTTTTAGTTACTAGTGTAGTATAGTGTAGTGTAGTTATCCCTCATTCTCATGAGTTTGGAGCTCACAACAAACAAAAAACAAATATTTCATAAAAGACAAGTCAAAATCTACAAGTCAAAAAGATCCTTTTAAAAGGTTGCCGGCCAAAGAGCCATATCAGGCATTAGAGATTTGCTTAAATTGTTTGAGAGCAGGAAAACGATGGTGTCTCACTGCTTCAGTAATCTAGTGGGGGAGGAGGATGACTCACTACCTGACATCTTCAAGTATTGGACACTCTGAACTTCACACTGTGCTGGATTTAGGGGGCTTTAGCTTTGAGGCATGAAATGCTTTCCTACCGGTTGACAGTTGAATAAAAAAAATAAAAAAAAAAAGTGACGCTACGGAAATGGAGGACTGGAGCTCAACAAGGCTGAGCGAAGGATGGAGGATCAGTGAGGCTGCAGCGCCTCAACAGATCTATGTGAGCAGCATGTATTATTCAGCATCATGGGAGAGAATGCAGGAGGCGATGGAGCACATCAGAAGACATGCTCTACACCGTCCTGTGGGAGATCCAGCAGGAGCGGATCCACATGGAAACACATCAACCTTGCAACCTTTCTACATGCAGAGCAGTATCAGGCGGCAGATGTTTTCTTTGTGTTACATTTTGTTATGCACTGTCTTTTCGACTGGACTTGAACACAGTTGAATGGGGGTGGGGGAGATGGGAGGAGTGGTTGCTGCTCATCGGCTTATGATAACATTCCTTCTAAATCTTCGTTATGTTGTGAAGTACTACATTTTTATGTTGACGCAATTATTATTTTATGTTTGTGGTAGTCATTTTTAGTCATGATTATTGTTATTATTAATGCTGTTCTTGATACTTCTAGAGATATTGGGGGTCATGAGTCTCTGGGAGATTTCGGAGTTTAGGGTCTGCTTGGGAGGCCCTATTCTTTTTGTTATTAGCAATATAAGGATTGCTTACTGCATCAAGATGCACCAGACTCCAAGTGCACCTTCAGCCCGATGCTGGAGATAAATCGGACCACCATCAACACAGCACCTGATGCATGGATACAGCTTCACAGGAAATGCTTATGTTGTTATTTTTATCACAAAAGGCTGAAATGCACATGCACCTCAACATTCTAAAATATAATCTCCTAACTTTGCAAATGAGATGCTTTCTAAAATGTTAACCCTATGCAGACTCTTCTCCCTGTTGATTCAAGAAAGCTATCTAGAAGACAGTTCATTGCTTATATTGTTTTGATTGTATCTTTTCAGAGATGCAAACTATATCATTGTTCATGTCAAACTTAAGACAAGCCACTATCAATCTGCGTTCATATCCTCCTCTCCAACTATAAGACTGTAATGAACAAAAGGGGAATGCAATAACGACTGAGATGAGTGGATTACTGGGAGAAGTCTCCAAAGAGAAAAGTTTTAAAAAGGGGCGTCCGTTTGGCACGGGACACTTTACATGGCGCTTCAAATGCAATTTCTGAAGCTGAATAAATATCCAACACACCCGAGTTCTCATTGGAGAAACTAGTCCATTGAGACTGCTCTGTTCTCCATCTGTGCTCTCTGAAGGATCCAAATTGTCACTAAAAAAAACAACTAAATAATTTATTAATACTGGTGAATCAGTGTAGTTTGGATGACGGTAGTGTGAGATCAACACGGACATGCTTCTGCTGTACATGACAGGCTGGATTAGAATTCTTAACCCTTGGAAAGGGACGGACGAGAGGAGGGAGAGGCATATTCAGACAGCGTTTCTGAGTTTGCCTTCCCTTGTCTCATCTTAGAACTCATAAAAGCTCTTTGGGTCAAAATGGGGACATAAACAGCTCTGCATCAACAGCAGTAAAGTGCAACCAGACCCAAGAAAGAACTCAAAATCAAGATGAAGTGTCCATTTAAAGGATGCAACATGTCCATAGCAAATTGGAAGTTACGGTTTTAAACTGTTTACATGGTAAGAAATTTATATTGCTGAGTCAAAAGTGTTTCTGATGGAGGTTCGTTGAAACAATGAAACACAACAATGGCATTATATATTGTGCCAGCTGCCATCATTTCACAAGATTCCGCAATATTGCTGTAAAAATGACAGACCTGGAATCGTACGACTACGGTGTGAATTTATGTAGCATTCTGCACGTTGGAACAATTGCAGCATTAAAGCTCTGAGTGACTTGCTTGACCTCTTCTCGTCTTAACAGGAGGAGATTAAGCAGGCGGATGACCATGGCTGCAATGGGTGGGTGCACAGTAATCTGATATGGTGTAGGGAATGGTCCAGATTTTCTGATTAATCATAAATTATTAATTTTCAATCCAAACTAAACACAGGAGGGAAGATCCATCCTATCACTAATGTAATTTTTTGGCTCTTAAACGGCTCAGTTACATAATGCGTCTTGCCTTTCTCTCTACTTCAATTCTCTACATGTAAAGTGTCCTTCTCAAAGTTTAGTGCTGTATCTATTCAAAGAATTATGGTAAAGTCGTTGGATTTACCAGAACACTGGGAAGCCCAACGAACTGCTCTCCATCACAAATCGGAATAAGAACGTATTTCCAAATAGTTCTCCGTAGATAATGACTTTTTTCTTCACAAGGGTCAATCCAAGTATTTTCGGTTGCCTTGGCTAGACACTGAAACATTGTGTCGAGGGATTGCCTGATAAAAAAAGTGTATACATGTATGAATAAAGATTTTGTCAGACAGGCCCGTTTTATGCAACTGAAATACATATTGGTAGCTTTACCTTCAAAAAGTAAAATGAGGGTATTCATTGTGTTCAGCTTCTCATTAAAACCAACCCAAATTTGTCACATTGGAATTGAAGTAAAAAAAGGGAAGATAGAGGGACTTTAAATAGACACTATCTTTGATAACCTTGAATAGTATCCATGGCAACAAGCATCCCACCTTAACGTGGGCAGCTGTTTAATCCACAAAAACATGCACTAAAATTAATTTTGGCTTGCTGAAAGGTTTTGACTCTTGTCGCTTTCTAAAACGCATGTCAACTCGTTTGTTTTGCTTCTATGGTAAAACCGGTTTTCAAACTGTCATGCAACCAAGACTCAAGGCACACAAACAAGTCAGAACCTGGATCAGGTATCGACATATCAACACCAGCTGTACCCTGGAGATCAAATCAAAAACGTCCACCTTCAGAGTGCAGCTCAAAAAAAACAGCCAATGCAGGACAATCGACCACTGGTGAAGAACTGAAGCACTGGCTGCTTAATAGTGTATGCAACTTTAGCTTATTGGTCATCATGAAAAGCAAATAAACCACAGGGTGGATAGAAGGGACACAAAAGTGAAGGTGATGAGGTGATGTCTGCCATGGACAGACACAATGAGTTGCGTGCATCATGTAGTCAGTGAGGGTTTTCTGTACACATGTCTTTTAAGCAGTTTATAATAATAATCAGACATGCAGAGGCGAAACTGTTCTGTTACACCTCTGATATCCTGAGACTGTTTGAACTCCGCCCACCTGGTGAGTAACATGATGTCATTAAGGAGGGCATGTCGCTCCAGTCCATTCACTAATCCCTTAATCCATCATTCCAGCTTTAGAGCTCTTCAGGTTCAGGGTTGTGCTCCTGCCTCCTGCTAACAACATCCCGCTCCCTGCCATGCCTCTTCATTGCTTTGAGGGGAAATTATGAGATTTTACAATTGTTTCGGGTGCAGTTTTGTGGGGGGCTCTGTGGTGGACGGATGGACTTGGATCGCTTCAGACTGTTGCCTTTTGAGCCGCTGGCTGGGTTGGCCAGGGAATAGGACCGTCCGTGCATCATGACAGCGTTCATGCCATTGGCCATGGAGAAAGACTTGAGGTGTGACTTGATGGCAACAGGTAGAGGGAGCTTGTCAATGAGGTGGACTGGTGTGCATGATACGATGGCTCTGCAGCAGAGGTCCTGGAGACTAAATACTGCAGATGGAGGCAGAAGGCATGGAGATTAACTTCATGACAAAGGGGAGAAACGTCTGCAGAGGCTGTTATAATAACAATATGTTCAATGAAAAGGACAGCATTGATGCCATTTACATAAACATATATGGAAACACCTGACCTTTGTATGTTTGGTTGTAAAAAAAAACAACCTAAATTTATATGACCATTTCAACAGACTTACCTTCACAGCATCTTTTGACAACACAGTGATTGTTCTTTACATTGGGTTCAGATCCCATGCAAACATTTTTTGCATGAGTAATGAAAGTCCCATGTTGTTATTACACTAAGGAACCTTAATATTGAGGAACATCTATGAGAGGTGAGGACAAGGACAACGAAACAAGAATAACTCTAGGCGGCTTCATATGAATGAAAGTTATTTGTTCAGAAGAACAGCTGATGCTTTTTGGTTTACTGACACTCCAACACTTGGTTAATGAATGTTATTTGTTTGTTCTGCCTACTCCACTTGTGGCTGCCTGTCCACCCACCTCTGTTAGGTCTCCAGAACTTCTCCATGCCATGCCTCATCAGGACAATGCGCGACAGCTCTGTGAAGGACTCGATGACATTGAAATTGCAAAGTGGGCTAACTTCAAAGAAGGTCATTCCATTCTTCTCAGCATATGCCCTTGCCTGCTCAGTGGGAACCTGCCGTTTGAAGGCCAGATGCAGTCGGTTACCAACTAGGATCCGTGGCACGCCAGGCGCATGCTGGGGGGCAGAATATGATACAAATTACTTGCAAAAACAGAGATAAAATATTATGCTCACGTTAAAGCTTGGTTTCCCATGGAAAAAAGTATACAATCATTTATTTAAGTATACAATCATTTATTTAAGTATTCATATTTTAAATTAATTGAGTCCTTTTAAGGCATCTTACAGTTCCACAACAATCCTAAGAAAATTACAGCTAGGCCAATATCAGTTTAATACAAAGGAGGATAATTATTCATTCACAAGATAGGGATGGCTGCATGAATCTTGACCTGGCACTGAGCATCAACTCCCACTAATTAATCCTCAACTGTTCCGACAAAATGGATGAGGCATGTTGACGGTGAGAGGCTACCATCGCTGCTCAGTCATCCTGCTGACTGTCATCCTGCATCAGCCTTGTTTTCCTCCCTGCTGCAACTTCTTGCTCAGAGCTTTGCCACTGAGCAGCAACAGTCAGAGAAGAAACTAAATCAGCCCCCCAACCCCACACAGTCAACTGCAGAGACAGTGTGGATGTGCATATATACAATAATATTGGACGATATGGAACAAGAAGTAATACTAACGCATTCAGGAGCTCTTTTCAAGACAGATACACAAAACTAATCAACTCAATATGTTTTTCCCCACTATAATTAAAGTGTGATGTGATTGCTGTTGAAAAAATTCCCAATGCTGTATTCATAGGCTTCATTTCATCATTAGAAATTTTGTAAATTATGTCTTGTTGCATTTCTTGATGCACAATGATATCTTGCTGAATTTAGTTCACTTGCTCATAGAAATTTCTTGGTTGATTTAAACAAGTACCTTTCAGAAAATGTGATACTGATGATTTCACTCTTATTTTTTGGTATTTTCCTAGGTAACTGCAAGTGCTTTAATATCCAGGCAGTTGACTTCATTATCCACTAATTTCTTACACACCGGTATCCATTTTAGCTAATGTTGTGATAAATATTAAGCTTGCTAATTTCCAGACAACATGGTATAAAAGTAATTACTTCATTAAGAAAGAATGATAAAAAACAGAATAGGATTTGTACAATATAATGATCCATCTCTGTATGTAGATGGAATCAAAAGTTTTCATGATAAAAGTGTAAAGAATTTTTTATATTGATCTATTGGCGATGAAACGTCATCATCAATCGCACTGCCAACCTCAGGGAAACATTGTTTAATAATCAAACATAGAACAAACCATGTGATCAAATGTTGAGAAGACATTGTTTAACTTTCATCATCTTAAGATTTCATCATCTAATATGTGATTGTCTGCAGCATTTCTGTGAAGGTGGAACAGGAAAGGCCTAAGTGAAACATACATTCCACAAACCAAAAATATCACCACTTGAGCAAACCCGGGTACTCCTGCACTGCTGTCCTTGTAAGGACGAGAGCCTCTTGTTCTGCTCGAACAATCTCCATTGCAATAAAATGCCTAAACCTTAAACAGTACCTAAAGCCTGTCCTAATCTACAAATTAAAGCCAAACTTTTGCCCTCCCTCAGAATGTCGAATTTGAACAATAGCCTCCCTTTCCAAAAGCTGGTCCTCACACACACACACACACACACACACACACACACACACACACACACACACACACACACACACACACACACACACACACACACACACACACACACACACACACACACACACACACACACACACACACAAAAAAGGCAACACTGGATATTTTTAAACATCACCTTCTGTGTTTTCATTTCTACAATGAGTCCATGAAATTATATAAATAAAGAAAAAAAACGAATACACACGCATAAACACATGCAGCGTCTTCTGGATATTTAATTCTGTCTAATTTTGTAAAACAACAAACTTTATTTCTTCTAGTCCTCCCCTCTCTCTATCTCTCTCTCACATATGCTAGAATTGTTTCCCTCAAACACGTACACTCAAGATCGGAA
>CAAKHD010013184.1:357445-380514 GCA_901007705.1 Fistularia tabacaria | reverse complement strand
TTCATCAATCTTTCAATCAGTATATCCATCCATCCATCCATCCATCCATCCATCCATCCATCCATCCATCCATCCATCCATCCATCCATCCATCCATCCATCCATCCATCCATCCATCCATCCATCCATCATCTATATATCACACTCGAGACTCACCTCATCAATTTCTCTGATCCACCGGTCAATGCCGTCAAATGACCAGCGGTTGGTGATGTCATAAACCAGCAGGATACCCTGCAGAGAAAAAAATGGAATCTACACTAAGTCTCTCAGTTTTCACTTTTGGCAAATCTGTAGGACTGATCAGGAAGATCTACAGCAGAGTCTTCACATTATAGATAGAGAATTTTGAATTTATGCAATTTTTGTACATCTGTCTCTTACCTGAGCCCCCCGGGAATATGACCGGAAGATGGTGCAGAACCGTCCCTGTCCTGATGTATCCCTGCAGACAAAAACATTCATGGAGTGAGAAACCTAGAGGATTTGAACATCAAATTACATGAGTGGTGTCACCATTTTCAGACAGACAAATGTAGAAAACATGAATTCAAAAGACATTCTGTAAGTTGGTAATTATTCTGAAAATACACTGCTTCTCTTGTAATTTTTTGCAACTAACATCTGTTCCCCTTCTGCTCTGTGAAAATGTACCTGATTTAAAGGGCCTAACTGAAAAAATGCCTTGGCACATAATGCCTGGAGAAAGTTTCCTTTGAAATAGCTACCATGTAGGAATAACTACAGTTGTACTGACAATCCCTGGTCCCCTCCAAACTAAGATAGAAACAGAGTCAATGGAGATGATACCCCTGTTTTTGTCAAAATGTCAGTGACAAATCAGGTCATAAGGTATCCAGGGCTCTTTGCTTTAAGCGAGCATATTCATCCTGAAAAAGCACTGGGAGTATGGAAGGATATTCAGGTATCACTGAAAACAAGCTATATTCTGAAAGTAATCAAAGATGTTGGCAATTTTAGCTATGAATTAGTTCTGGTAACTGATGGACTGTTCTGGTGAGAGGGCAGTCTGTCAAACCACCAGACAACACTGGTTCATGATCAAGAAGGGTCCCATATACCTCTGAAGCTGATTCTTTGAGGACATAAACTGCCCCCGCAACATCATCAGAGAGAAAGAGCTCAGTCTGCTCTCATTCTGGAGAGGATGATCTCACAAGTCAGTGATGAGCTTGTAACATTTCCTTCCACACTAAAAAAAAACTGTCCCAAGGACGGTAAAAATGTTTGTCATCAGTATGTTGATTCTGGGTGGTGAGGTTACTTCACAGGAGCAGAAGAAGAAGAAGAATCAATTCCCAACATTTGTTGACATAAAGAAAACAGGAGAATAATAAGTTATTTCTCGAGTTTATCAATTTCTTGTGTTTCTCTCCTTGCTACCTCAGACATACCAATCAAGGGAGTCATGATAAAGACAAATAGCTTCAAAAATCAAAAATGGTTACATAGAAGAAGAAGACGACACGTTTAGAAAGCAATACAGGGAGGAGAGGAAAATCTGCAAAAATAAAGAGGTCTCTGGATCAGTCTGGCCCTTAAAATGTCCACAGGGATAGTGAGGGCTTGGCTGTCCTCTTAAGGGTCAAATTCTTACGCCTACTTCCTCCAAAAAGGCCTTGCCCAGCCTATCCCCACTTATACGTATCACTACCAAAGAAGCAATATTAGTGAGACATGAGCAGGGACATTTTCCCCACATGATAAGTACAGGATTAGATGCTCGAGTGCAGGGGGATGGTTTCTTCCTGTGTAACCAGTATGTGACTTACTGAAAGTGATGGATTATGTAAATATATCCCTTGCGCTTCCGAATTCCCTTAGATACTTCATTGGCCTGCGATGGTTTGGCAGGCCTTGAAAAGCGTTTCAAGATAAAGAATCGAGTACTTTCAGGCTTTCCTCATTATTGATAAGTTGCAGACTAATTGTGTTTTCCGTGTTCAAATTGTGGTTAATTGTGATGCCGGGAGTCATCTGATTGCTAATTTGCACAGGAAGGACATAGTTGCAGTGCGTATTCCACTGCAGCAGGCCATTTTAGCCAGATCAAGGGAAGCCACAGCAGCAGATAAAAGAAATGTAGTAATTTTAATTGTTAAAAAATGTACTGCTGGTGTTGTGCTTCTAAATATCGAGAACAACATTTTTAGGCATCTGTGTTGTCTCAGGTTGATTAGAGCTCAACATTTGCTTTGGTAGTGAATAACAAAAGAGAGCAATGTTTATGTTTGCAGTATGTGAAAGGATAGTTTCCATACCCAGTAGTCCGGAGGACTTAGTGTGAATGGGAGGGGCGGGTCGCAACATTGTCGGACTCTCCTTTGGTTTGGATTGAGCACACACTGCAGACCAAATCATCTGGACAATATCATGCTGTCGTGATAATCACTCGCTTGTAGCGATAAGGCATCTACCAGTTGAATTATAACCAGTCAATAAACACCAGAGAAGACGACAATGAAGAGAGCCATTTGACCATTAGACAGAACATGGAATGAAAATCTCCTTGTACAGGCTTATTCAATGGTTTTGAACCTTAAGGTGACACTGTTCATATGTGCAATCAAAACCCACTGCGGTCATTGTCTCAGGGAATTTTGTGAATGCTTTGTTGTTTTTGGGTATGGCCACAAGTGACTCCTAAATACAGTCATCGGACCATATTTCACCCAAAGCATACACATCCACCTTCAAGACAATATGTTTTCACTCTTTGGTGGCTGGAGCTCAATCTATTACAAGTTTATTTACCTAATGCCTTTGATACACTATGTGTTGCTCCGTTTCCACTCTTACGATCCGGACCCTGTCCGTTTGCTTTCAAACCAGAGGTGAACCACATCAGAGTTTGATCGGAAGTGAACATAGACCTGTCTTTTCAAGCAGGTCAGGGTTCGTTTTTATGATCCGCATTAGAGTCCGTCTGAGCACTCACATAAACCCAAACATACTGGACTAATCAAGAAAGTGCACCAGGGTTCGTTTTAGCTGTCCAACTAACACTACGATGAATGCAACCTAAAAGTTCATATTTACAAGAGAGATAAAAGTTTCTGATGCGTAAATATGTGTTTCGCCTGATTTTGCATGTCAACTGAGCGAACTAAAGCTTTAAGAGGTTCTATAAATAAATGGTAGTGCTCACTAATGGCCTTGTTACCATGCATGGGTCCATTTTATTCATAAATAATGAATTCTGAAAACAATAATTCAGATTTAAACGAAGTGGAAATACAATTGGAGAAGAAGACTGCGTCATCTTGATTTGTTTTGGGTTGAGATGAAGGTTGTAAAAATGATTACATTAAAAAAATCCAGATTATTCTTCAAGGAGTATGTTCCCACAGGAGCAAAATACTAGCCTTAAAATCACAATAATGGTCCAAACATGTACAAACCCTGGAAAAGCTGCCTTTTGGGCAATGTCAACTTTTTGTATCTAAGTTTGCAACATTCAGCTTTACACCACACTTTACACTTCACCAAAAGTGTCAAGTGTCAAGTGTGGTGTTAAGCAGCTTTTTTGGGGTGCTACAGAAATCTGGGTAAAGGAATTACAACCTCCTTAGAGGGTTGAAATGAATTAAGCAAAGCAAGAATTGTGTGATCTGGGTAAGCAGTCCAATAGTGAGATATGGACACCAAGTTACATTTGTATGTTGGTCTTACCACAGCTCCAGTTTCACTCTCCTCCCGTCAAGAAGAATGGTGGTAGTCTTATAATCAATACCTGGGCAGAAGAATAGGACAGATGAAAGCAAGTGTTAGAAAATCGTAATGTCAACCAGTTAAGTTTTGTATTAAGGAAAACAGTTGTTTATCTGCTTGCTGTGAGTTAAAGATATGGATTGTTTGAATTCTGCATGCCCAAAGTGCAAGGTGTTCGGAGTCACTTCATGACCAAGCTCCTGATGGTTCAAAATTATGAAAAAGGTTTGAGGAGTCTGGACTAGAGTGAAATCCACCTCACTTGCAAGATGTTCAACAATTCTCTAATGAATGTGAAGCAAACTTTCAAAATTCAAAAAAGGGGAAATGCACATCTCCATTTAATGGTGTGGATTTAATAAACTAGGTCATTAGATGCACACTGTTTTAGAAAGAAAGGTGGTAAAGGCTGGAATACATGTGCTATGACTATTCTGTTTGAAAAACAGAATTTTTTTTCTGGCAATGAAAAGGAAACACACTTGATCTTTCTCTCAGCAGACACTGCTCTGTATCAGATCTGACAACAAAAAAATTGTTGCTTAGAAGTTGAACAGAGTTGCAGCAGTGACAGCAACAATGAAACATAAGATTATTTTCTTCTTCATATTACATTACAGGAGGGACGCAGTAGGTTTACCAAATTTTACACCACCAAAAAACCTGTAACACGCCTTCTTTTATAATTGAGCAGCTCTGCTTGGACCAGAAAAAACAGGAATGAGCTGTATAGACATACAGTATAAACTGCATAAACAACAAATTACCTTAACTTATGCAAGGAATGACCGGATCAGGAAGTCAAAAACGAACTACTTGACAATCCACAATCTATTATTTCATAATCAACACAAACATATCAAAAATCCGATAAAATGAATTAGCCTCCTTTTTCTATAATTTCAACAACAGATAGAAGATAAATAAAACAATTATTTAAAAAATGTTGCATTAAAAAACAGCCTGCAATGCTGTGAAACATCTGCAATTTAATTTCAACTAAGAAAAACTAACATTTGAAATGCAAAAACTATTCAATTTAACTAACACTTGTGTTTTTGTCTATGGCACATTTATTGTTAAAACATACACAAGCACTGTCGTAAATTCCTCTCACTGTGAAGTCTAACCACTATTTACTGTTCAACCGTCAAGACAACTGCTGAAGCGGCAGCAACGGACAAACCTGTTAGAGGGTTACACCTACAGTTCTATGTGAGGACAAGTTGACTTACAGAGTCAGGTGCACTCTGGGCCAAAAAAGTAAAGCAATTGAGATTATTACACTTTCACTCTTTAGCCAATTGTATAAAGGTGAGGGACCATGGTATTCAAATGTGACTCAGCATGATTTGTGTAGCTTCTAATCAACACTGCATGGTTTGTCCAAAGGTTAACCCCAGGTTAACTGGACACCCTAAATTGCCCAGTGAATGAGGGAGTGAATGGTTGTATGTTTCTATATAACCCTGTCATTGACTGGGAAGTCATCCAGGGTGAACTCCACCTCTTACCCCGTGACTGACTGCTGAGGTAGGCAGTACAGATAATGAATGATTTATGAACAACTACTTCTTTTGAGGGATATGCTACTTTTTTTCCAGGTGATTTTTTTTTAAATTTCATTCAATGGCAGTATTCTTTTGGATTAATGATTAAAATACTCAGTACACATCTTTAAAATGGAAGTTCATGTTAGGTGCTACTTTAGAAAAGACTGACTTGTTGCAATCAAAAAAACTTATAGACTGATTACACAAAGTGTAGTCATACATTTAAGACATTACAGAAGTTTTGAAAATACTTAACATACATTTTACTTGTCTAGATGGTGTGCAGGACAAATTGATGGTGATTAAATGTACTAAATTTACATTATTATTGAATATCTTCAACTGTTGCCAAAAATAACACAAATATGCAGGTATTTCTTTTAGTGACCATTGGGAATTCACTGAGACAATAAGGAGTATGTTACCTTTTTTCCGTTTGATTTTACTTCACGGAAAATTCCTCTGCATTTAACCCATCATGGATGTGCCATGAGCAGTTGGCAGCCACTTAATGGCACCAGGTGAGCAGTAAGGGGTTCAGTGTCTTTGTAAACACCACTTGCAGTTTGATTGAGAGTGGGGAAAAATGCACATCGATCAGCTGTATACAACGGGAGGTATTTCTTGATCCACAATGTCTAACACTGACCATGTAATTTGAAATCTCAATGAAAACTGAATCGAATAATAAAACAGAGGCATACAGAAACTTCTTTGTTTAATTGCATATTGTATAATTGCTGGATAAGCTTCTGTAGGATAAGCGTCAATGCTTCCCGAACAGAAATATTTGATTAACAGCTCAGATGCTCCCAGGCTAAGGCACAAGACTGCCACATATCAGCTGCTGGATAACAACATTAGCAATATCCTCCAATTTCCCAGACAACATAAACCTGCTGCTGCTGAGCTTAAGTGCTGAGCTCAGGCTAACCTAATTTAATTGGGGTGAGTCGGCGCTTTATATAAAGTGCTTCTTTTTCCTCTGGTTGCCAGGCCATACCTAGATATCCATGATTATCGATAGTCTCTTTGATCTCCTTGCTTAATGCCGCGGCTTCTATTTTCGGCGATGGCTGACTTTTTCTTTGATCGGAGAAGCCTCCGCTTTTGATGGAACTACAAGGTGTTCATTCAACTGTGTAGCAAGCTTGAGAAGATCTGTTTTGTCACTGCAAACAAGAACTGGAGCACTGATAAGATTTATATTGCAAAGTTGATGGGGTTTTGGAACCAGGCTGAAAAATCTGAAATGGGCTCACCTTGTAAATTTAAGTCACAAAAATCAGAACTTTACATAGGGAAGGTAAGGGAACCAAAATTACTATTTAAATTTTTTCTCATTTAGTGTTTAACTGGGTGCTGAAGAGCATCTGCAACCTTCCCCATGGTAGTCTACTTTATAAGTAGTAGTATTCGTGTTTGATGCTTTACCAAAGATCTGTGTGTCTCATTAACTATATTTTAAGGGGTATACAGATGATTATTCTTTGAACTGGATATTAAGGCAGTTTTATAGGGGCCTATTCTACTGTTAGACACACAGAAAACAGTAAGATGTATTATAAAAGGCTTTCACTTATATAACGTTTGCAAGATTAGGAAAGTAAGAAAATGGTGAAGAATATAAAGATTTTACAAAATGAATGGATAATGCTTGAACAAAAACAATATATTTGGCAACTTTGTGAAGTTGTACTGCTTTTTTTCAGGCAGGATGATTACATTTGACTTATTCATATCATATATGCATGGAACCAGTTTGACAAATATATTGCTCATCAAAAATGGACCAGCAGTGACAAGTTGCTTTCATTACAGCCTTCAAAAGTCTACAAATAGACTCTAAAAACCTTAAATTATCAACTGATTGTAAATCCAGGTAAACATTTTTCTTAACATCCACCATGGAGAAGTATCACCCTTCAGAAAACTGTTCAATTAATGTGAATGACAGAATTTTATTATCCTGAAAAAAAACAAAACAAAACAAAAAAAAAAACTGAATCATGAGGGGCCTAGAGATTTCCATCCCTGCACAATACAAACAACATAAAATTTGCAGGTGACAAAGAAAATTGGAAACAAATGCAAAAAACAAAGTGGAGTAATGGAAGCGAGACCCCACTCCAAGATAAGCTCCATAGAAAAAGAAATTTTGAACAGTCCTGTGCCAGTCTGTGTACATTTCAAGAGGATTACATCAGATTTATCTTTTCATTTACAACTTTTAGTAAAGCCTGCTGTTCATCAGAAAGGCAGTAAGCAGCTATCTATCTGCTGGGCTGCATCCAGCAACAACTGCTGTCTATGGAAACAAAAGGGTGCTGTGCTCTGTAGACCCCAGGGGAATTCTCCATTGTTAGATTTAAGAGTCACTTGTCTGGCAGCTGCTCTGAGATGTGCGTTTTTGACCTGACTTTGCATTGCAATTGGCCTAACATCCTGACAGACTTATCTTGTCTTGGACATCGGCTGAGTGTGATGCTGAAAACCTCCTTTGCTTTTTTCAGTGTTTTCAAACAGGATAAGATTAAGGTATGGAAAGTTGTCGTTAAGCTTGTGATAAGTGTATTTTTTTTTATTCATTGCCCAGCTTAGAGATGAGCATTTGATCTTTCTCTGTTTTCCCTCATCAAACAAGGAGCCAATCAGAGCCTAAGAACATTTTCATGGAATCAATCTGTTCCTCTGTCCTGGTTTTCTGCTATTGAAATATTTAGGGTCTTCACAAGCCTTCTTCTTTCCTGCATATTAACTTCTTTGCCAAAGGGATGGAGATCAGTAAGAGGTTCTGTCGGCAAGAAGATCCCAGTTACAGTATCATGCTCCCTTCCATTCTACCCTCCATTGTTAATTAAATCTGTTTGATGTTGCTTGCATCAACTAGGACTATATAAGCCTCACGGAACTCTTTGGTTTCTGGCCAGCCCTTTCCTTGAATTTGTTTGTCTTGGAGAGAATAAGTGAGGAGGGAATGAGTCTCTGTGTATTTTGGGTTATATCAACACTTCCAAGTGCAGTTGTTCCTGACTGACCATTGACTTCTATATAAGCCTGTGTTGTTGAAAAGTGCTAAAGGTGAATGCCTTCTTTATGTGGTTCATCTAGCCAACAGAGTCCCAAGCAAATGTAATGGAATTTCTAGCATATCTTAGTTATTTTCTTACTCATTTACACTTGCTGCTTGTTTTTTTCTGCCCATGGGTTTCTTTTTAAATTAATTAAGGAATTAAGGAATTTCTCTTCTAAAAACAACAAACAACAAAACAAATCATGATCAGTAGTAAGTGAATATTTTGCAAAATTAACAATATCATACATATATTACATTTATACCGATTCCCTGTGAGTCATACTTTTTATTCAAATCATAAAAATGTATTAAAAGCTAATACTAACCACTTCCCATAATCACTGTTCTGAATATTCCATCAATCAAAGAAATCGTCTCACTCACAATCTCTTCTGCCCATCTAGCCACACTAAAACCAAAGGACCCATTTGCTCAATCACTGTTCATCTGTTATGCTGAATCTCCTTTAGCCAAGGGAGTGAAAAATACACAACTCAAGGGAGGGTCTTCTCCACATTGCTGCCAAATGCCAACAGCAGCACCACGCTTTGGGAACACTCATATAAACACTGATAAAAAGGGGTTGATTCTAATTTTGGGAATTTGTCATGGAAACTTGCACTCCTTAAGAGAAGACATCTGCAAGGTAATGTCAGTTAATCCTTTGACTCAGAATTTATTCTTTACGGTGGTTTGGGACTTTTTGGCACATTTACATAATCCTTACAAAGCATTTGCATTATTTCTGACTTTTTTTTTTGAGAACTTGGCATTATTCCAAGCTTTTTTGAGTGTCATTTTTCTTTGTCCCATGCATATTCCAGTTAACTTCCAAAATACACCAAGATTTTTTTTCAAGTTGCCCGAAATCAACCACGAAGTCCCTCGGACATGCAGCTTTCGGTACAGGCTGTTTCTCCTGGTATTACCAAGCACTTGCAGAACAAAAGACAGGGAATGTATGGTGATGTTCCGAGTGTTGTGATTTAGTCTTATTTTGAAAATTGAGGAAATACAGCAATTTAAAGGAAAGTGTGAATGTAATAAAGAATTAATTAACATCAACAATGTAGAATTTAACTAAAATGTCTTTATCAACTGTATTTGACAAATCTTTTAAGCAATGCATTCAGCCTCAATTATTTGAGAAGTATGTGTATAAGTCTTGATAATTACACCAAAAATAGCAGGTATATTTTTTGTTTAAATGTTTTTATTTCCATCATGAACTTTTGTTAAGTATTGAAAGAAATGTTTTGTGTTTGCAGAAAAAGCTGAAAACAGATTCAGTGCACTAGAAACCGATTCAGTGAATAATCTGCAAAATAAAGTGATGACCAACTTGCATTAGAAAATAATTTTCACTTAGATTTCCCTCCAACCAGAGGGTGGCAATAATGTGGTTAACAGCTATCTGAAAGCCACCACTTAACTACGGGGACAGGACACGTTACCATTCAAGAAAGTTATGGTATATTAAATAGCTCAATAGTAAGTATGTAACTACAGCCTTTTAAAATTAGAAATAAATAGGAGCCATATCAAATCATTGTGCAGACAAAGGAAGGACTGGTTAACAACACAACAGCTAACAACAAAATACTGTCAGTAAAAGGACAAAATTAATTTTGGAGGAACTTCACAGCACAATGTCAGTGGCCTGCGTTTACATAATAAGATCACAACGGTATGCTATAGAACTGAGAAGCCCTGCAAGCTGCAAGCAGTGAAGAGAAAAATACGGTATTTCACAACACAGTGTGCTGCAACAATGTCAGCAATATTGTAAAGGAAGGATGCACAACTTTAACCAAGCATAAATAAGAAAGAGAGATACAGGTCCTATGGCATAACAATATAACAATGCTTCTGTGGAATAATAGTTGTGACTGCAATTAAAATTTCCTTAAAAGACCAGCCCAAATTCATTGATTCATAATTTTCATCTGATGGGGAAAAATGTTGACTGATGTTTCTTTAACTCCAAGGTGATGTCATTAGTTGTCCACTACTTAAAGGTTTTCAATTTACCATCACTATATGTCGTGACAGCTCGGCTCCTGAGCAGGGTCCTCAAGTTCCTAGGTCTCACGTTGATGAACTGAGCCTTTAGGGAGAGAAATACTGCCCAGATGGGGCGGGGTGACTTGTCTGTCTGTCTGTCTGTCTACATACATACATGTCTATATAGAATATATAGATAAAACATGTGCATGTGTGTTTTTGTGAGGATTTGATGAGCTTCGATAGGAAAAATCTGAGTTGTGTTTACTAAAAATATGACCCAAACTGTTTAATCAAGCATCAAAATCATCATCTTTCTCTTTTGGCTGTTCCCTTCAGGGGTCACCACAGCAAGTCAGCCTCCTCCATCTAACCTAATCTCTGTCTCCTCTTTTCTCAGACCAACCAACTTCATGTCCTCCGTCCATAAATCTTCTCTTTGGTCTTCCTCGAGGTCTCCTACCTGGCAGTTGCAACCTCAGCATCCTTCTAGAAATACATTCACTATTCCTCCTCTCATCGTGTCTAAACCATCTCAGTCTGGCCTCTGTGACTCAAAAACATCTAACATGTGCTAACATCTAACATGCCCCAAAGAGAACCTCAACATCTTCATCTCTGTTACCAGGTATCTTAAATACTTCATGATTAATTCAAATGTTGCCAACGAATTGATTTTTTTGAAGATCCGAAGCAACTCTAAACTATTACACATTGAGATGGATACCTCAAAAAATAACTACATACTTAAATTCTACAGGATTCCTTTATCCGAGACTATTTTTAAAATGCTAGCAGTAATGTAACGTGTAAAGCAGTAACCTAGCTGTGCTGTATGTTATCACTTGTAAATAGTTACACATCCATTTAGAGGTGGAGATCCACTTTAAATATTTAACGAGTGATCAGTTTGTAAATACATATTTGAGTAAAAGTTTATACTTCACAATCTTTTGAACTGCAGCGCAAACCAAAAAAGGAAGTCCATTCCTTTTCATAATTTCATTAGATGCAATACTTGACAAGTTTTTAAGCTGCCCTTGTCCATGTGTTCAAAAGTGTGTTTGTATTTTAGATGTTATTTGTGTTTTTTACATCATTAAAATGTACATCACACCATATAGCATACTCCCATAATCCTTTTCTGTCAGTATACCTAATGAAGAGACATACCTATGTGGAACAAAAATAAAAATAAATGTGTTGCAAGGGCAAAAACAAAATTCATGTGTAGCTTTTCTTTTTGAATGTTCTTCTGTTTCTCTCCTGATATTTACATGTGTTTCCCTTCCAGGGCTACTTTTCGAGTGGAGCCTGGGAGAGCAGACCTCTGCTTGAGAACGCTAGTAAACTGCTGCAGCCGGCAGTGATCAGAGGCAGGTGATCTCTGCTGACACACCCAGGGAGAACTCAAAGTGGGCATACCTCCTCCGGGCATCAAGGGTGGAGAAATCATTATGCGCTTTTGTTCTTGAAAGCATATCTTAGCTCAATTGACACATGAATCCCCTTTTGTATTTGTGGTTTACTCACTCGCATTATACCTCATGCGAGCCCATTAGTTAATAAGGCACCAGAGCACAGTGAGGTGTATCTATACTTCTACTATGGACAAAGTGATGCATGACCTGACAGATTTTATTGAACAATATTTTCATAGCTAATTGCCAAACAGTAAGTTTAAACATTTGCATATCTACTGGTGCAAAAATAAATAAATTAAATAATTAAATCGTCACTCAAATGTCACAATGCAATATGAACTAGTTTCAACAAGCGTTAAGTGTTGAATTATCTGTGATAAATTGCTGCAGTTGCCAACACAAGAACAAATCAGCAAGATGATCTGATCTGGTCTCCCCCACTTCATTTCAGATTTCCAGTTGGGGTTAAAAGCTGCAGACCAAACTCTGCTGTGGACACTAATGATTCGGCCAACAAACTCATCAAGGTAAAGGAACATGATAGAACACCCAAAGAGCCACCTTCTCCTTTACACTAAAAAAAGCATCAAAAGATGAACCTCCAACACTATCAAGATGTCATCTTGGAAGATGTTGCATTTTTACTGATTAGTAGCACAGCATTAACATTTGTTGTTGTGTACATTCTAAATGAAATGGCTTGCTTGTGATGCCCTAACGTTGACCTCCTAACCTACAACCAACATCAGCATCCAAACATTGTTGATATACAGCTCGGTGTTTTCCTGAATTAAGAAACAACAAACTTGACACATTTTATAGATAAATGAATAATCTTTTAAGTTTCACATTGGTACATCGGCCAACATAAGTGCTAAAACCCGTATATATACAACTGATATTGAAAATAAGCTGACTGATTTATTGCTCTGCATACAAGCAACATAACACTGATGTAATTTGTTGGTAGTTGAGATAATGATGAGGTAATAGGGTTCAGAAGCTTCATTGTCCTCTAACTTGACAACAATGTGCATGACCTTCTTCCATTTGAATGGATTGTGTAGTGGGTGTTGTGAATGTGTTTTTAAAGACAGTGAAGGGAGATCATTGTGTATGGTCCACACAACAAAAGTTGTCACCAGCATGTTCCAGATTGCCCTGATGAGCAAGCATGGCACAAGAGAGCTAAAACTGAAGCCAGGTCAGCTGAGGGGGTAGTGACTCACCACTACTGTATGCATATGGGGACTCGGCTGAGCCGTCCTGCAGGCTGTCCAGGATCTCCCCTTTGCCCACATCACTGTCTCCGACTAAAAGGAACTTCAGGAGGTAGTCGTAGCTCTTCACTGGGCTTCCCTGGCTGCCCATGGTGTCTTACATCTGACCCCAAGGAAAGCTGAAGATGAGGGGATGAAAAACTCTCCGTCCCGTCAACACAAGGATGGTTCACCAACCCCGTGGTTTCCGCAAACAGTCTTAGATCAAGAAAATGCCATGGACTTGCTGAATGGAGCTTTGATTCCCTTTTAGTTCTAAAAATATGAGAAAAAAAGAAAAGAAAAACAACAACAGCAAAAAAAATTGACGTGTTAAAAAAGTGAAATTTTCTTAATGCCTGGTAAAGAAAACTGAAAAAATAACAGATAGGCCCGGGATAGTACTCACTTAGGAATACACAAGTTTACCAGCTAACAGCAGCTTCTGAAACACGTCTGAAAGTGCAATAAACTCCCTTTAATTTGAGCCAAATGAGATCAGCTGAACTGAGACCTGCTTCAAAGCAAAGGCTTCTCCATCTGCGTCTGGGATTTTTGCAATTCAATGTCCGATCACAATCGCGGAAAAAAATGTATTGGCAACTACTTGGGCTATTTTTTTTTATGATAAAATGAACTGCATAAATAAGTTGTGCTGACTTTCTCACTGATTATGACGTTGTAAGCTGTTATAAAAATTATTTTAAGCCATAAAAGCAATAGTAATTAGAATAAAAGCACAAATACCAAGTTCAACTCAAACAGTTTCTGGGTGGGATGCCTGTAAAAGTAAAGGTGTAGACACCTCAAAAGAAAACATGGTCGCCTATACTGCTAAAAATAAACTCGTTTGCAAAAAGTCCAAGCTGCTGCTAATGTATTATAGAGAGAAGTCAGCATTCGGCTTCTGGAGCTAGACGGTGGATGTCAATCTTTATGTGCCTGTTTAAAAGGTTTGGAATTAGCAAAGGGAACAACGAGCTAGCCTCGATACAGAGCTAGCCGGCTAACGTAGCCATTACGACTTACGGTAACGTTGCCGAAAGGGATCAACGGGGAAAATAACTATTTAAAGACACCGTTACTGATGTCACTGTGCCACGTTAGACACTTGAGCAACAGTAAAAAGCATATACAACTGGAAATTCACAGCAAGTTCATTTGCTAACCTGGTTGGCTTAGCTACCGGCTCAACTTCCAGCGACGTCTCTGTAATTTCAGGCCCCCTTGTCTTTCTTTGGTCCGGTATTACAAAGATTCCTGCAACTCCGCCGCCTTGCTTTGTTGCTTCCAGCAAACACTACGGCGGAAAAATGTGTATGTATAGATACATATGTATCTATACATACACAAACACACACATATATATATGTATGTATGTACATATATATAATGTTTACGTCCAGGCTGACCCTCTGTAGCTACAGTATGAAATCTCAGCCCGTGTCATTTCCATTTTTCACCACTATTCCCAAACATGTTCGCCGCCGAAGCAGACAGCACACTGGAGATGTTTCTGCCGCCTGACAGGTCGCTGCTGTTTCCTCTGTGTTCCCGCCCTAGCGGCTCAAGCCCAGCCTACCCGCTCATGTCATTGGACACTGCAGTCATCCCGGCATGGAAAGTATATACTATTGGCTGAGCAAAAGGTCCGTCAAAGTTTGCTGTCAACAACACGCAGATGGCGAGGGAAACAACAAAGATGATTCATTTCTTCGAACAAACAATGGCACAACTATCTTCATCAGGAGAATAAAAACGAATTGTTACTCAATTCCATACATTTACCATGAACATTACTGTTGAAATCGTATATCGTTCTTATTGTATGACAATACTGGAGCTTTGTTTTATAAAAGCCGCATGCATTTGATTTTCATTTGTTAGTCTTTTTTCTCTTGAATTCAGGATAGTTCTAGTTAGCATTGCATTATCACATTTCCCCTCCATTGAACTTTAATATTTACTATTTGTTTTATTATAACGCATCTTCATGTGTAATTTCATCTGATCTCCCGTTTTACACACATTATTTATGAAAGAATCCCCTTTTCCTCAGCTTTCTGTAAAGAACAAAATGTCATGTTTAAGATAAAGAGGGGTCAGTATTGTCAGTATTGGTTGGAGACTATTTGAAGCTTTGTGTCTCAGCAACAGAACATAAGCTGGGCAAATTAAAAAAAAACAACAAAAAACAATTCCGATTCTATCCTGTTTTACTCATTTAGTAAAATTGTCATACAAATATAGTAGAATAAAAGAGACATAAGTGTGTTTAATATGCAGTACTTTTTAATTCACAACAATTAATTGAAGGATTATATAAAACAACAGCATAAATTAAAAATAATCTAGGCTCATTAAGATTTCAACAAATCTATATATTTTTTCAATACCAAGGAATGGGCACATGATGAAAACATGATCAGGCACATGATGCAAAGGCGAACACTAAATAACTAATATTGATGTACCAATTTTGAGCAGATTCAGGCTTTAGAATTTGTTTTATGCCTTACTTGTAACAGAAACAGACTTTACAGAACTGATCTTCAGACTCATGAATTCTGGAGCTATGAAAGTAACACACAAAGTGCAAACATGATACTACTTTTTTTTTAAATTCTTCATTATTTTAAGACTTGCATGAAAATGAAGCAGGGTGAATAGTGCTGATATAAAACAGTAAAACTACTTGGTCACAATGTTAATGCATATTCCCTTGATAGAGGTAATTTGTTTGAAACTCAAATTGAACTTTCAGCTTTTCGAAAAGTTCAAAGTTATTTAGTTGTAAAAAACTGCTAGACCATGTCAGAGAAAACAATGATTTCTTCTTCGTAAAAGTAAAAGTAAAAGTATTAATACTTTAAAAATAAGCCCTTGGTCTGAATTAGCTTATGATGTCTAAATTTTGCAACAATACAAATTATTGTGCCGCTGTGAACAAACTACTGAGTCCATCTTAATTCAAATTAAATCTACAGGCCTTTTGTAAGGTTTTCAGCATTAGCTCTTCCTTCCCTCTTTCAAAGAGGTATCCTGTGTATCCTGTGTAAGAGCTAAGACTTTCACAGCCAATATTGATGTAAATCACTGGTGAACATTTCATTTGGGCATAAAATGCTCATTAAAATGTGTCGACTTGCACTGGGTTAAAATACAGAGTTTTACACTTAGGTAGAAAACTGTGTGACTCTATATCATACTCACTTCATGAATCAAAATATTTTTACAAAACAAGGTGTTAAAAGTCATTCCCTTGCTGTCCTGTTGACAGACAAATTCTATAATCACATTTTGTATAAACTGGCAACATATTGTCATTCAAACATTATTTTACTTAGTTTATTGCAATATATGCACAGAAACATATAAAATGAAAAAAACCAAACAAACCAAAAAAGAGATGCTACTGCTGCTATCGTGAATTAGTTTTTACCATAGTTCCATTATATTAACCAAACCTTTATGGATCCAGATAGAACAGTGTTTGCTGTTTCAGCAGGTCTTCCACATGTAGAACATGAGTTCAGACATTCAGCCAAGGTTGATGGAATGATGATGAAAGACAACATGTTGAAGGGTCTTAATATTGTTTTTCATCATCATTCCATACTCAAAGGTTTCTAATGCCTTCAAGCTCGAGCCTTTCCCTTGTCTCCTATGTTTCAGTCAGTCTTGGTGCTTTTCTGCTTCCAGGGATAAATAAGCTCCCCTACAAAAAGTTTCTTGAGCAGGGCGAGCCATGAGTCTTTGGGGTAGCAGCTGTAGGTTTGGGTGCGGTACGTCTGAACCACCATGCTAGTCTTCAGGGGGTTGATCTGACAAATTCAGCATAAGAGTATTAGATTAGATTAGATCATTCATCACCCAGTCATTCCAATCAGTAAACTATTTAGTTAAAACTAAAGTATTCTGTAAAAATATGATGCAATTATTGGTGAAAGACAACTGAACAGTAATGCAATGGAAGACATTAACCTCTAGTGAAGTGAGGGACCTAACATGTCTTATGTAAAGTGACATAATTATTTATCAGTCCCACAAATGGGAAACTGCAGTGAGAGAGACACAAAGTGAACAACCAGAAAAGAAAGAAACATCAAGGCTATTTTTATATTATGATGAATTATTGAACGGCTCCTGCAAGCTTTCAATTTTTTCCAATTTACTCATCCATCTTATTCCTTTCCTGTGAATCTTGAACAGCCATATAATGATCAATCAAACACTTATCAAAAACATAGCACACAAAACAACAACAACATAATAAAAGTAGTCTTGTCTGTGTCGGTTTGAAAACACCCAAAACAAAACAAGTCATCAATCTGGCTTCACAAATTGTCACATAAATATACTTGTATCCAGTGCACTTGGTCTTTATGTAGTGTTGAAGTGGTGAAGTAGTAGCTTTTCCTGTATGTAAAGTTGAGAAGAAACAGCTAACTGGGAAGCCGCAGGACCATGTTTTAGAGCCACTCAAGAACACTGTATTCAACTTGTGTAGAGAATTTCCTTTAGACCAAAAATGTCATGTCTCACCTCCATCAGCAGGTGAAGTGCTGTCCCAGGTTCCTCACTTAGCACCCGGAACTTCACACCCTCTGCAGAGCGGCAGAAAGGTGGTTGTTGAAATAAGCATTTGTCACAGTATTGTCTACATATTGGTTCCCATATACAAATGGAGTTTTTGACCAAATTGTGTATAATGTAAGCTGCTTGGAATATTCTTTAGATGAAAAAAAAAAATCTTCATTAAATATTATTGACCAATTTCCACATCATTCCTGTATTCGCTGAATATTGGACTTAGAACAAAATAAATTGATACTCTGTTTTAGCTGAGAGAATAAAGTCATTTTGATCTTAACTTGTGATTTCAGTTTTAACAAAAAACAAACTTGCACACTAACTAGGTCATGTAAAAGAAAATTAATTAAATATCAATCAATCAACAAAAACATATAAACAACACAAGACTGTACACTCTTGGGTGAGACTGTGGCGTCAAGGTTTGCCAAGCTCAGAACAATATTCAGAAAAAAACAAATTAAATGAAAACGACTGGACTGCAGCTGCAGGTGAAAAAACAATAAACTGGTGGTATGATCAATATCATAAAGTCTGAAAATATGTTTTTTTTTTTACATTTTTTAACCTTTTCATTTTCCTTTGTAACATTGGAGCATACTGTCTGCATTCTACTGCACAAAAACCACAGGACATGTGGTGGACATCTCCGTACATTAAGCCAAGATGGTGCTGTTTTCATCATGATGCACGACTGTATAACTAGTGAAAAACAAGTACAATGTTTGAAAACCATTCAGAAACAAAAAAGTTAAGAGACACTTCATTCAAAATTTAAGTAGGGCAGTTGATACAAAATTGAAATAAGTTTACTTAGTCAGCAGCACTGGAAGAGGAGGTTGTGCCATTATTAAGGTAGTCTGGACTCTAATCCAGATCCAGACCACAACTGTCTTGGAATAAATTCATGCGACTTGCAAGGATTCTGACGTGATTCAAAACTGAGCAGCTCTTTCCTGTTACTGAGCCAAAAACAAAACCACCATGAAAACCTCTTATGTATATCTGGATAGATTTCAGACACTGGAAAAGTGCATGATTATTCTTCCATCAAAAGGTCTGTATAAAAATTGAATAAGGAAATTAATAAATGTCTATCATAGACAGGACAAGCTACAAAAAAACCATCAGCAACAAAAAAAAAACAAAACAACGAAAAAATATTTGACAGCTGATTGATGGACTTCTAATTCATTAAATTCATTTGTCACTTTAATTAAAAATTGGAACCAAATATTACCAGCTCCGTATAGAAATACAGAAGTATATTGCCTTTGGTGAGAATTGCAAAACCTGACAACAGTGTTTTATTGTCCTGCACCTAGACTCAGATGTACGACCCTCATTCTTTCTCACAAAATTCAGTAGGAGGGAAGAAACTGCAGTGTTCAAGTGAAGTTCAAGATGTTTCTTTTATTTTACTTTTGCTCCATTCATTTATCATTTGTTATGCTTCTCCTGTCTACAGGATTGGTTGGAAGGGTTGGCTGGTGAGAGCCAAGGCTTAACATGTACAAGGCACCTGTCAATTACAGGGCCACATATAGATATACACCCATTCACACCTAAGGGCAGTTGAGTGTTCTAACCGCTGAGCCTAACACTGCACCACTGTTCCATCGCTTTTATTCCATTCTGGTTCAGAATCAAAGAAAACATTTGCATAAAAATACTAATCTCATAAAAGTGATTTGAACAGCTCTGTATAGAATATATATGTATATGTATACCCCGCGACCCTGAGTGCAGGATAAGCGGCAGAAGATGGATGGATGGAATGATGGATGGATGTATAGAAGCAAATGGATGTAAGCACTGGCGTACCTGCAAGTCTGTATGGCCGACAGATGCGAAGGCCGAGGGCAAACAGGGGAAAGGAGTTGATGAAATCAACGCTGAGGTGGAGGACGCCCTGGAACAGGACCACCACTAGACGTAGCTGCAAAGATACATTGGATTAAAACTGATCTTAGCCACTGCAAATTTGAACCAGTGCATTCACTGATATGCAGTAGGGATGGTCATTTAGTTAAAAAACGAGACATAAACCTGTTATTTCATTATAGGTTCTCCTCTTTTCAGTCTTTGGACAACTTTCACATACACAGTAAAAAAATATTTCTATTTTTTCATGCTAAATAATTATTATTAAATTCAAATATTTATGTATAATTCCTGACTAATTTTAAGCAATTTCTTAGTGACATTTCAAATTCTTAGCTAAGTATTTAGATTTTTTTTTTAAATTATTATTTTATATGATTTCATTGATTATCACAATAAAACAAGTACAACACAAGGTGTTATCTCATCATAGGCCAAATTGCAGCTAGTTAGTATGATTCAGATGAATTTCACAAAAGTTTAAAAAAATTATTTTAATCATAATATTAATAATTAGAAGGATGGCTTTGAAGAACCTCTGACTTTATTTTCAGACAACTGCTTCTGAAAATTCTCTGTAAGTTTACTCTTAATGAAATTGATGCAAATTTTATGTAATTTGTGTTGTCTTGTGGTTTGTTTAACTTAATTTTCTTTCTTTCATTTTTCTTTTTAGAATTTCATGATAATCCTGAGCAGTTTCTTGCTGATGTTCAGGTATATTTCTAAGTAACCATGAGTTAGCCCACACGGATATTTGCTGATAAAATTTCAAAGTGACCACTATTTTTACCAAGCAATTATTAAGGGGAAACATTTTTTTTCTGCAGTGCGTGTCTGTTTGTTTCTCACCAGGGTGAACACCAGGTAGTAGAGTGCCGTGGTTGGCAGCAGGAACAGCAGGATTGTAAACAGCAGCGTCCCAATGAAGAGCTACAGAAAACACAGTAAGTACTGTATACTCTTATCATGCCCACGTGGCACTGTGTCTGGGTGGGCACATTACCTGGTCCAGGTCATAGGAGCAGGAGTCCACTCTCTGGCGAAGGACATTCCACTTCTTTCCTCGAAAGAGCCTCCAGAGAGATGAGAGTCCGTAGATCTTCAAACAGTAGAGCCTGACATAAACACGGTTATATCTCGGTTGCATATTTTCAGTCCAAGAGTGGACATCTTTTTTTGTATTTTACACTTACTGAAACAAACACACACACAACGCACACACAAATGTGGGCATACACGTGCGCGCCAAACTCAATCATTGATGAATGAAAGCCTTGATTAATGAACATTGGTATGAAATTCACCACTGATTTCCAACAATTATTCACTAATTTTCTGTTACAATAAAATATATTTATTTGTCTGTCTCCTAATTACCTAAATAATTTGCTACATTAACTTGCTCCCAATTTAGATTTTGTCATTCTATGATTTTACTTTTAATACATTTTAATCCGCGGCATCCTTTAGCTTACTTTCATAATTCATTTGGTCAAATACTTTTCTTTAATTTGTTTGAGTATTTAGGAGATTCTTTGAGACATTTCAAAAAGCTATATGTAATTCGACATTTTGTTTTACGTCAATTTTTAAATACTTGCATTCACATTCCAGGAACAGCTAGGCTTTAAATGTGCAACGAGGAACATGGGTAATATTTCATTAAGCTCTGCAGGCTATCGGACGCTATCTTTAGAGCAAATGCATAATTTAAGGGTTGCTCCCCCTCCTCCCTCACAACACGTTTCGGACTTGAGAGGTCTAAGGAAAACTGAACACATAGAAGAACCCACAGCCTCTTTTCCGTTTTAAATTGGCATGGAGGTTTTGAATACCTGTTTCCTGTGTTAACCCACATAATTAATTGACGTGAACATAATTGTGCAAAAAAAGGGCTGAAAAGTAGCTGAATTACTAATATATGTTTAAAATACACATATTAATATACACACACACATATACATAAATACATGCATACATATATATCTATATGAAATGACTGACAAGCTCCCATCGTTATAAATAATGTAAAGTGTAAATGCAACACAGTGTTGTTTATTGTTTGGTATTTGCCATCAGCTCTTGAAAAAATAAATAGATAAATAAACTTCGTAATAGAATATAGGTATATTTTTGCAATACATCAGAGTAAACATGTCTACAAAACAGCAACCAGCTACCAGCTGAGGTGTTGTTAAAAAGAAAAATGACTTAAGAGGCTGATTTTCACAGCATAAACTGTGTGAATGTCAGAATCTTCACTTTCCGTTTCTCATAACAATCCAAAGGGCTCACCTCGCTCCATAGACATAGAAGCAGTAGATGTGAAAGGTGAGAAGGGCGACCATGTCAGACAGAAGTGAGAGGGCAAAGGTCAACCCCAGGCAAGCTGAAAGGCCTCCATACCAGAGAATCCCCTCGATGAATGGGGACATCAGGTGGATGTAACCTGGTGGGAAAGATCGTCCAGGTTCAAGCAGACCGTAGCAACATCATTGACACTGCAATACATACAAATGTTTTCTACACAATTTACTTAAAGCCAGTTCCCTTGTGCAATTTCCTCTTCTAGCAAAAGAAGAAGATGCCAGAAAACACTGGAGCGACACATTGGTGTATCCATGCTTTTTTAAAGCATAACTATCAATGTGATATAACAAGTGTGATTTGCAGTTGCTGTCAAGACACTTCCACTTAGGCTGGTGTTCTGCCAAGTCCAAAATGCAACAGAAATTAATCTGGAATCAGGCTTTTGGCGAAACAGAATATGACCTGAAATGGATTCATGTCTTCTGTGTGACTCTGGCATGAAAATCAAATACCATCCAAACAAACATTAGCACACCATGAAACCTGGAGAGAGGACGAGATAGAGATAGACATAGAGATAGAGAGAGCGTGTATGTGCTGGTTCACTGCAACTCACTGATCCAGAGATGAATGTGGTAGAGGAAGAAACGGCCCAGCACTTCGTCCAGGGCCCGGTTCATCTTCAGGCCAGCGGGTGCTCCCATCAGCCACTGCAGCAACTCCTCCAGCTCCTTGGCCACATGCTGGGGAAGATCAACAGAAGATGAAATGAATGATGGAAGAGCGAATCTTGCTGGAACTGTTTACTAACCGAATATTTTCTTCCACCGAAGGTCTCCTTTTAGACCTACAAATTGCCAAACATCCCTCTTTCTGATTGCAAACATATTACAGTGTCATTTTTTGTCTTGTTCTCACAATTGTAAACCTAATGCATGATTTACTCTTCACTAAGAGAAAGCTACTTTGCGGATAAAACCCTGCTACCAATAAAAAGCAGTAGAAAAAGCAATAAAAAGTTTCTAATGTATGAGGCAAGGGACCCTCTTTTGAAATATCTGCAATGAGTTCAAATCCAGTTTTCTGGCCCAGAGATCCTGATGCTGTTGAGGATATTGAATGAAAGCTTTGCAATTACTTTGCAATTACGACTTACGTCAGCTGCAGGCATCAGCGTATTAGCCAACATGGCAATGCGGTTGTCTCTGTAGAGCCATGAGATGAGCATCAT
>CAAKHD010013184.1:315798-357425 GCA_901007705.1 Fistularia tabacaria | reverse complement strand
GGCTTCACATATTGAATGAAAGCTTTGCAATTACTTTGCAATTACGACTTACGTCAGCTGCAGGCATCAGCGTATTAGCCAACATGGCAATGCGGTTGTCTCTGTAGAGCCATGAGATGAGCATCATGCCAAGGGCTACGTCTACCAGGAGGGACACTAGAATGTTGGCTTTTCTACACAGACAGATATCAGAGGTATAGAACCAGTGTGAGCCTTTTCTTTTATTTCAGTCAAGAACAATGAAAAGCTCAAAAACTGTCAGATTGATTATGTCTTCTTGAATGGGACCTTATTTAGGAAAATATTTATAATTTAGATTTCAGAATCCAAAGGAGGACACCCAGTAGTCCTTGAAAGAGTCCATTGGGTCCGAAACCAAAAAAATCTGTTGATTTATGTCTGAATTGCACAATGCTGTGTTTGTATTCAGGAGTAGCTTTGGAAAAATAGATGTAGTTGAAAATTCTGTGATAATTTCTTACAAACGATTAATATTTTTGCAGCCTTAAATGTATTGCATCACCGTATTATTACTTCAATTCTGAGTTTCACCCAGCAACATACAGTTCTGAAGCCCTGATGGCCCCAATTCTATAATTTGTATTAATTTGAATAAAACATTTACCTCATGAAATGTAGGTGTCCATCTGCAGCTTTTGGAGAACAGAGAGTCTTCACGTGCTCTGTCCTGTAGTTGAGCTGGACGCACGAGGACAGTTTGGAAGACAGGAAGTGCAGTGGGAAAATGTTGAAGATTCTAGGGAGTAAATATCGCAGTAACAGAATTTACACAATTGGTCAAACATTTAAGGAAAAATACCATCTATCTATATTTTAATAAACCAGGAACAATACATGTCAGAATCTGACATCTAACTTCACCTGCTGACTGGACAGACTGAAAACTCATTAAAAACTCTTACAAGCTCAAACAAACTCACTTATGAGCGGAAATCATCACATTAGCGTGGATGTGTCTTTGGCCTGTGGAAGAAACCATGAAACTTTGTTGATCCACATTGTGTTCCTATTTCTTTCCATTGTTCCATAGTGAAATGTGGCCTGTTTGTTGAAATTGCAACAGTTCAAGATGAATTTTGACATCTGTAAGCATCATATTTGACATTCAAATGTATTTTTTAAAGCCAACATTGGATTTAAATGTCAACCTGATAAATGTCAAGAAAGGGGCACTTTAAACCACACCTTCTATGTTTGTTTGATTTCTTTTTATGTTTTTTGAAGGACTTTAATTACACTGTAGTGTGTTTGTATGACTTTTTTTTCTATAAATCTATAATTTTTACAAAGTTCCTAATTGAAAAAAAAATGTTGGGGCGTATCCATCATCACTCTGCATCTAGTATTAACACAAATGGTGCAAATGGGTCTGATAAACATTTCTTTTTAGATTGACAGCTTTTCTAAGTCTAACCAATATTCATTGAAAGGCTGTGGCTACGGTTTGAAATAAATCTGCTGTCACCCAGATGTGCATCAGTTACTTTTCCTACAATGGAACAGCTTAGCGTGACCCTTAAACTTGAAACCAAGTCACCTGAGGCTCCAGACCCAGGTCCAGAGAGAGAGCAGCCGGCTGACCATCAGGCAGATGGGCACAGAGGCCATTTTGAGCAGCTCCACCACTATGCTTGCCTCGCGGCCCTCTGACTGCCAGTGTGTCATCTTCAGTGGCCCGTTGTCATATTTGTCCAGGAAGAAGACAGGCTGGCTGAGGGCCACCGTCTGGAACATCTAGAGCGACAAGGGAAAGCAAGATGAGGGGATGGTGAGAACATTTTGCCACAGCAACAGAACCCACAATCTCTACAACTCAAAGTTCTTTTTGTGTTAAATAATTTTCCAGGTAAAACCTGGAGACATACAATCTCTAGGTTTCCAGTCTAACAATTGAAGTAACACTGAGTGAAGTTTTCAGTTCACTCAGTTCTGAGTGGAGACTCAGCCAGGGCTAAAACCCTCCAGGAGCCTCCAAAACTTTGAAATAATATTAAATCAATGGCTATTCATGTCTGTCTTTTTCAGATCAATTAAGCCCAATTTTTCCTAAATTTTTGCAATTCTAAAATTCTAGATAATATTCTAAGATATAGATAGCTTCTCAGCTATCTCTAGATCATTTCTTGCTGATTCAAGACCTATTCATAATGAATTAACAAGAAATGAGTCACAAATATCTCACCAACTTCGAGCTTAATTTCAATTTTAAATTCAGATATCTCATTTCAATTTGTTTTTATTTTTATTTGATCCTATTTTTTTAACATTTGTGCTGAAGTCAAAAAGAAAGAGTCGTTTTCATAACTAATAAACTTCAACATGTTTTACTGAGATGGCCCTACCTTTCTCAACTCAGACAATGATTCCTCCTTGGGATCAGGGAGGCCATTCTGGACAGGGTGTAACTGTGACAACATCACCTTCCTCTGTTCATAGTGGATAAAGATCACCTTTTCCTCATCACTGACCTCTTCATCCTCACACTTAGTTCTCTCTTTGAGATAAAATCCTGCACCATCTGTCCACAAAAAAAACCCTTTCATTGCAGCATCAAGTTGTTTGTTTTTTTTTTTTTACAAAAAAAAGTCAAATGTATTTCGTGAATCACAGCACACAATAAACTTCATAGTGGTTCTGTTAATTTGTTAGTTTAAGATGGATGGGTGGCACATACTCTGGTCCCGGTGAAGGGCCTGGCAAATGAAGCCCATCTTGCCCATCTGACGGCTGATCTGGAGCCAGTGGTCCTGGGGAAAGATGGTTCTCAGGTCCTGAAGGAAGCTATCCATGCCTTCCTGACCGTCTTTGGGCAAACTCCATGAGCCAAGTATTGAAAGCTCAACCCTTGTCTGGGCCTGCAACTGAGGAAAGTGGGGGTCTCATTAAAGTGGGTTGTTTAAACTTTTGGAAAGTTTTTTGAAGTTAGGTACTTCAAGTTTGAGGTTTATTAATTGATATCGTATAGAAATGACAGAAAAAAATTATATGAAACTTATATGAATTTGATACACACATATGATGGTTACAGTTGGTGGATTTTCTTTTTGCAAGAAAGAAATATCATTCATATTTCTCAGGAAGCTGTCTAATATTTTTGGTGCCATGTCTTAATAATGGTGTTTAAACTGATTTGTAACTACTGTGAAAGGAACAATTACAGATTTGTGGGGAAAAAATAATCTACTGTATTCATACTTTTCTTGCTTCTTTTGTGTATCGTCATAAATAATATCATACAATATAGATATATCATTTAATTTCAGCCACATAGTAATTTAAGTGCACGGATAGTATATTTCTGTTTATAACTGCATATCGAGTTGAAGCTTCACTCATATGTTAATGATTTACAATTTGATCTCAAAGTTGAATTGGATATTTAAATATCTGATATATTCCACAATCAACCAGAAAATTGGAAATATCAGCCTTTTCTGACCAGAATTTGTAGGGAAGGCTTTGAGGTACATGGAAGTACAATATCAACAAAAGAAAATGTTTGATATGAAGATACTGCCAACCTGCTGAATATACTCTTTGACCTGGCTGGGGATGAATGGGTAATGGATGACCGCCAGCACCACGGCTGACTCATAGCCGGAGATCCACCGGCCCACCAGCAACCCACTTTCTGCCCTGTTACAGCACTGCGGGAAGAAGACCTTGAGAACCATGGTGCTCAAAGCAGCCTCGCTTCAACCTGAGGAAATATACAACAAACACATCTTGTGACCCCTACTGGACAAAAGAAGGATGCACATCTCTACTCTTTGAATCAATAACTTTCATGCAGTTCACACAAGGAACAGTTTGGTGCTGTCTTTAAATATGTGGATGGTGGACCTACAAGTACATAGGTGTGCATCCTGACAGACTATAACGTAACCGGCTGCACCCTCTACGCATTTGAAGTTGGAGTTGTGAACAGGACATTGACCAGATGAGTGGACTATGGACAGTCCTGGTCAACATCTCGACCACATTCTCGACAGACACCAGAAAGTACAGTTGGGATGTAGTTGGAAGAGTATATTGAGAGCTTTGATTTCTGGTTCAGCTCCTTCTTCCCCATCACTGATCAGTGCAATGTTTTCGCAATTGCTGACGTTGCAGCGATCCACCAGTCCTGTTCTTGCTCATGCCTTGGCAAGACTCTTAGCAAGACTCAAGGCACTTAGAAGCCTGTCTATCTATTCATCTAACCATCTATCATGGTCCCATCTGTAACCACGTGTTATTTGGACCATTCATCATAGTCTTTTAGAGGGAAGGTAGCTTTAAATAAGCAGTATGGGAACTGGTAGATTGAAGCAAAACTCAAATTAAGCTACCAAAATGTAGTATCTGGTGTACTACATTTTGGAAGCAGTAACCATGACAAATAGCAGGCTTTGATATGAATTGTTATCAAAATGGTTCCTTAACGTTCAAGAAACAGATTTTTACGTTATGTTTGTGTTTGGATTAACTTGGCGGCAGCTTGACATCACCTTTTTTTCTAGTATTTGGGAAACAAACATCGTGAATAAATGGCTACCCGCACTTCATGACCTTCAAATATTGAGTTTTCAGCGTTATCGTGGCGCCGGGAGCAGGACTTCATTGATTCATGTCAAATAGTTAACACACTAACACGGGGAAGTGGGCCAGCTGCAGAGTTACAAAGACTACCCCCAGAAAACCATTGACGTTTATGCACTAGATAGCTTTATGAAACGTGACAGATTGCTTCCACTGGTCGACATTCACCAAGCTCTTTTACTCCAAGTTCAAAACTGTCCGTCGATCAAAAATAATAATCTTAGAGTACAAAATTAAGTAACCGGTCTAAGACAGAGCCCAATAGGTCTCGTATTAACAGAGCATAATTGAGGTGGAAGGTCATTTTCGGATAGTGATAAAATGATTTACCTTTTTAATCGCAACGCAAGCGTTCACCTTTCATACTTTTATCGCCATTTTGTTTGTTGACAGTCCGTTCCATAAAATGATCCGGTGAGAAACATACACTCGTGAATTCTCCAGAAGTTTGTGTTTGCCCTGCGTTCAACAATGTTAAGGATTTGAGGAGTAAATGTGAATATTCTGCCTTTTATAATGATAATAAAAAATCATCTCGTAGAAATGGATATTATTCCTATTTTATTTTCCAATTCTTATAAAAATAGAACATTTTGTTATTTGGATAATTTTCAAAGACAGGACATGTGTGAGGTTGCAGCAATTCAATTTTTCTTTACTTTCGTCATTTATTAGTAGTTAGTTCAACTCTTGGGTGGTCTTTTGACATTTATAGAATCGTTTGTCAATGCGCATTTCAAAAAGTCTAAACAGCTTCTTTTATTTCATATTTGAAATATTTATTCATCCTGACAGCTAGATCTTATGCCGATAAAATATGTGCCGATTATTAATAATAATAGAATAATAAAAATAATAATATACTCACAGTGTTGAATGTGAATGCTGCGGTCAGAGTAATGCACAGTCGCCCAACTGTTAACAGACTTATCTTCTCATGCAGTGACAGAGCATGAAAAGAGCGGGAAAAGCTGTACCGCTCATTTAATGAATAAATTATGTACATTAATTTGTTGCTTTTTCTGTTAATTCTTTAAAAAAAAAATCATGGTTCTTAATCGTTTCATTGTCTTTTAAATAGATGCAGGCGAACGGTTTTCGTCACCTTGACGTCAAGTAAAAACTACAACATATCTAAAGACTACAATAACCAGTGATGTTAGCAAAGTAATGTCGTGGGGTTTCATGGGTAAAAGGGAAGTAAACCAAAACCCTCGTGGAAGATGGCTCGAAACACAAACTGTGGCCATAGAAACGTAAATAATTCAGACATAGTAAGTGATTTCCAGGCGCGTTTCTTCGCGACAGCACGTCTGGCTTCCTTCCCCTGGTCTGTAAGTGGCATCGTAACACGAAACGCTCCCCTTCAACGCACAGGAACGCCAAACTCAATTCAGAAACTTATCTGATTCCAGAATATCTCGCCGAGATACGTCAGTATCAATACAATATCAATATAATGTCCTTCATTTTAGGGATGAAAAGATACCTCCTAATGGTTCGGTGTACATTTTATGAACGTGCAGATTAAAATTAAAACATCATTAAATGCGTTATGAGTTGCATTTTGAGCAGGTTGAATCGTTGAGATCTTGTGACCCGCAAGGCTGAGAGAAGTGAAAAAGTAGTATATACAATTAAGTACCATGTTTGAATCATCCAGATACATTATTACTGGGATTTTTCATCTCAGCTAAATGTTTTTTAATTTACATAGTTGTTATGCAAAAAATATTTCAAGTAAAAAAAAAAAGGCTCCGGAAAGATTATTATGAAGTCGATCAAAATTGAAGAAGCATTTACGCGCTTACTACATTTTTACGACTACTTCAAACAGCTATTTCAAAACACTGATGCAAAAAGGCAAAAATAACATCTGAATGTTAAAATGCATTCCAAAGTTATTTCTCTTCATTCAGTATCTAGAAAATGACCTTGAAAGCAAATCATCAGATATGATCTTTGACATCCTGAAGCAGGTAAGCAGGCTGAATTTTCACACACCTTTAAAGCTGTGGCAGTCATGAGCAGATAAACTAACGTGCTTTTCCACTCTGTGCGTCAGACATGTCTTCACTCCTTGTGCCAGATGTTCCCACCGTCTGTCCGATACAGGAAGATGTTTCTCTCTGAGCTCATCAAACGGGTCGGTGCTCAGTTCATTATCACATGATAGATCGCCATCCTCTGAAAAGCTTCCAAGTAATTGATATAATATTGGGGGATGTTTTCACTTAGTGGGATTACTTGATCCGTCAATATGATACTTACTTTTTAATTTTCGTTCTCTTAATGCTCTTGACTAACAGAAAGTTGCAGACTCCGTTTTAAATGGAAATTGCCATCAGGATCATCATATCTGTAGAGATATTTTAGTTGATCTTCATATGACTTTTGAAAGCATTTAACCAGAAGCAATCTAATCCAACTGCTCATCCAACGATTCTCTGTAGATGGAAGCTGCTGGCTGTGATCCTCTGGACCCGATTTATGATGCACTGGCTGAGGTGGTGGGCGCACAGGAGGCTGCAGAGGGATACAAGAGTTACCTGTTGGTAAAAACCTCCTGCAAACAAAATACACCTAATCATTTCAAGTCATACAGTGGATACAGAAATATTTCAAAAACACAATAAAACTCGTGCATATTGAGAAACATTTTTGTGTTAAAGAAAAATCTTTAATATATAGAATATATATTTTCCCTTATTCTTGTGAATTGCCCAGATTTTTTTTTTCTTACCAAATTTTCAGGTAATCCTAATTTCCTTATTTCTCTTGCCAATTTTTGATGATCATTCAAAGCAAGGCATCCATGTGGACACCAGTGTTGTACGATGCTGATACTTTGTTGAATGTGGGTTGCAATGGGATATCCAGTGTGGTCAAGTGATTCAGATACTGAGGATCACTGACATTGATTCTGAGCTGTTTTTTAGCCGAACATTGTTTTACACACAGCCTATTACTTCAACATGAATTCTATTTCTGCTGATGTAGACATTTTTGATGGTTTCAAGGCCTACATTTGATTTCTAACGTCTGTTGCCTGTTATCCTGAAGCCCGATGGAAGTGCCGTAAGCCTGCTGGAAAATTTGGCCATGATCTCAGAGGGAACAACAGGGCTTGTGACCTGGGAGGCAGCTCTCTACCTGGCAGAGTGGGCTCTGGACCACCAGCAGGCTTTCACTGGCAGGTAACACCCAGTGCCTGAAGGGGGTGACTCCAAGCAGGATAAAAAAGCAAAAAAAAAATCATGTCAATCATGACTTTAGGAATCAGGGGTTTTGATATATGGAACACATCTGTGTAACCTGACAAACATAATTTTTGGATCATCCATCCATCTATTTTCCACTGCCAAAGCGGAGAAACCTTGACTTCTTTCTCTTAGGCCACTTTGTTCAGCTCTTCCAGGGGATTCCCGAGATGTTCAGTGTGTCCTTTCAGTGTGTCCCAAGTCTTACCCGGAGTCTTCTCCTAGTGAGACGTGCCCAAAACACCTCACTAGGGACGCGTCTAGGAGGCATCCAGACCAGATGCCTGAGCCACCTCATCTGGCTCGTCTCAATTCAGAGTAGCCGCAGTTATACTGTGAGCCCCTTCCGGATGACCGACCTCCTCTTCCTATTTCTGAGAAGGAGTCTGGCCACTCTGCGGAGGAAACTCATTTTGGCTGCTTGTATCCGTGATCTCTTTTTTCGGTCATTACCCATGGCTGTTGACCATATGAGGGTGGGAACGTAGATCCGCTGGTAAATCAAGAGATTCGCTTTTTGGCGCAGCTCCCTCTTTATCAGAACAGCCTTTCCATCTCCCACTCCATTTTTCCCCTCACCTGTAAACCAGACCCGAGGTACTTCCAACTCCCCCACTTGGGACAGGACGTCACTCCTGACCCATCAACATAATACCTAAAACTGAAGGGAAATCCCCAACAGAATCACACCAGTATACAAGATGAAATCATGTTGTCGAAACCAAACACACATTGAGTTGTTTGTCACAGGGACAAAAAGTACTGTTTTTGTACTGCAGACACAATTGTTTGATGTGAAATTGTCGAGGACTGCCATGATTTGTCGCCCCCTCCCTGGAATGTTCTTATCTGGCCGTAGTCATGAGGGGAACAGGGAGTTCGGAGTTCGGTGTACCGATATGTTTTCTGTTCTAAACGTTTGCTACTATCAATGCTTTATAACACACAAGCGTGAGTCCAGGTTAAATTTCTTTCACAAAATCCATTCAACTTTGTCAGCAGTCTACTGGAAATGGTAAAGTAATTCGCAGTATGGTCACAGTGGAGTATAACACTTTCTCACTGTCCACAGATCAGTTCTGGAGCTGGGCAGCGGCGTTGGATTGACCGGCATCACTATATGTCGCTCCTGTGCTCCATCCCGCTTTGTCTTCAGCGACTGCCACGCGGGCGTCCTGCAGAGGCTGCGGGACAACGTGAAGCTGAATGGCCTGCTGCAGCAGACAATGCCTGCTGTTCAAGTAGAAGCGCTTGACTGGGAGACTGCCACGCAGGAACAGTTGACGGATGTGGCTGCTGACACGATCATCGCTGCAGGTTCGAATTTCAGGTCCCAAGGAGTTAGGAGGGAGGTCTGGGTCAATGAAGTAACATCCACACAATCACAGCTTGACTTTAAAATGTAAAAATCTCTCATATCACTTAACTTTCTATAGAGCTTGTCAGCTTTTAGAAACTTCAGACAGGACTTCACTTTAAACAGTCTGCAAAGTAAATCAGAATTGACCACATTCAGTTTACCTTGGCATCGTTTTTAATGTTTTTCCCTGTAAACAGCTGAGGAGTCCAGCTCCTTCAGATCTTTGTGACCTCCTCAGTTATCTTCAGTTTTCCCTCCACCAGTTCTGTAAGAAAATATGAGAAGGATCTGATTTAGAGAGACAGAAAGATGAACATCTTTTCTAGACTTAAAATGAAATAATCAGACAATAGGGGGAAACCAGTCATGGACGAGGCTTGACTATATCTTTGAATTGGATAACATTTTATATGATGTGAATGCAATTCTTTCATTTTAAATAATTCTGATATATCCAACCCAGTAATATATATATTAGATTAGCTGTGACATGTTGAAATTCAGCTTCAGGAGGACTCTGAGATTATTGTGACTGGAGATGCTTCATCAGTGTTTTTCCAATTAAGACACCTGGTCTGATACACTGTCACATGGCTTGTTTTTATAAAAACATGATCCTGTATAGCTGAAAAATGAAGAATTTACTTTATGTTTAACTTGCGAAAGTATCTTTTGCCAAACAACCGAGTTACAACAGCAATATAAAAACAGCTAAGGGCATGCTTGGACCGTCGATTAAAAATAAGGCTCCATGGCGTTAGTTGAGGAAAATTGAGGAAAAAAACAACTAAAACAGCACTGATTCAGTTGTCATTTGAGATTTTTTCTAGTAGGAAGGTATAGGCTGAATATGAATTATTGTCCATTCCCACACCATTTATGCAGTTTCTTGCATATATGTGGTGCCCTTTCTTGCTTCTTTTTTCATTTAAAATCATTTAGTGGTCAAAATCTCATTTAATCAAAAAGTCATTTAAAATCAGGAAATAAAGACAAAACACGACATTAGGAGTTTAGACCAAACTATTTCTAGTGTACAAAGAAAAGAGGTTACACTATCTTGTCAAGAAGAATTTTAGCATCAACGTACAGTATCTGTTGAAAAAGTCTACATTCTAAATAGTTCTACTTTACTATCAGCAATACACTTAAATATCTCTTTTTCTCTGTACACACACACACACACACACACACACACACACACACACACGTGAGCACTACATTTACCTGTCAAGCAGAAATGTTGCCAGTTCAGCGTCCCTGTCGAGTCCAGCTTTGGAAACGGTGGCCCAATATTCACTCGGCCTTTGGCTCGCCTCCGGCCGGAGAAGCACACTAACCAGGTCGGTCTCGTATCTTCAGTAAGAGGGCCGTCGGCCGCTGATCCGCCGCGCTTCATCTTCTTTCCCTCTCCAGTCTTGCTGCCGGTCAGTCAATGCAGCTCACAGGCGCGTTACCACCTGCTCGTGGACGGGACGCAACGTGGGGGCGCAGCGACAAGTGACAACCGTCACTCATTTCACTCCGTTTAGAAAATTAGTGTCCATATGAGTTTACTCCAGTTGTTGTCATCTTTAGAATAACAACTTAACCATCCCCCAAGTTCTCTCATCTGATCAATGTCTTGAACAATTTCACGGATATTTTCCCTGTTCTATTTTTCACTCGTCAAAATCAATTAAAATTACTAATTAGAAATATTGCTTATTTAATTAATTTAATAAATAGAAAATAAAATAGAATTCCAGGAAATACTTGTTGACGATTACCAATTTAAGATTGTTTTGGATTCTTTCCTCCCATGATGTATTTTCAGGGTCATGCCAGATAATATAATGTCCTTTAAATATATGTAAGCGCCACTCTTCCGTAATAATGTTTTAAAGGGCATACATAGCTTACATACAGTATCTTTGGTGTTCAAGATAACTAAAAAGTGGACAATCTATCCTGTGCTTCATGTTTGCAGATGTTGTGTATGACCCTGAGGTAGCAGGAATCCTGGCGAAGCTGCTGTCAAAGCTCCTGGAATATTCGCCCCCCAGAGTTGCCCCGGACATTTGGATCTGCTCCACCATTAGAAACCCTGAGACATACAGTGGCTTCAAGCGGCAGCTCGGTAAATGCCTCTCTCAGGCCTCAGATTGGCTGAGAATTCATTCAGATCCAACAAGGTCTCACATGGAAGGAAGGAACTAAGCAAATTTGTTTTGGGGAATTAGTACTCTTTCAGTAATACAATGATTCAGTTGACTCATGATCAGACTGGATACATTAAAATATTTGTCTTCCAAAGTTTTCTTTTCTTTATATGTTTAAAGTAGTTGGCAGTGTAAAATAGTAAGTTTAGGTTTTTCCACCATAATGCATATCTGTGAGCCTTGGGCTCAGCAGCATGTGTAAATCATTGGTTCATTTATGTATTTCTCCTTGCGGGGCAGCATTTTCTGAGGTAGTAAAGCAATTGTGTTGGAGCCAAAAAAAGTTCCTGGTTCAATTTTTGAACCTCTCCTAGCCTGTTGAAGTGTTCTTGAGCAAGACATTAAACTGCTCACAGCTACCCAGGAGCCATGGAGTTGTGACTCACTGATGTTGTACAGCGTGTGTAACTGAATGTTACAAAATAAATGGGTTCTCTTTATTTTTTCCTCTTTTGAAAAAGTCATCCAAAACTTAAAAAAAGCTAAAATATCCCTCTTGGATTTTTATTTAGATTGCGATAGTTTTCAGCTGCATAATGCAAAGTGTCATTTTTGGTTAAGGTATATTCTGGTGCAGGGGTGGAGGGGGATATTCACACCTATAATGTATTTATTAACTGTGCAGCGCTTTTTGTTTATCTTACAGAAAATGCTGGTATGCAGCATGACGTGATTACAGGACCTGTCTGCCATGTTTTTCCCTACAACAGACTCTCTGACATAGAAATACTCAAAGTGTACCGGAGACTGCAGCACAAAGGGCACCATGGGCCCTGACCTCCTGACCCCCCACACACAATCAAACACACACACACACCATCAAAGATGCTGGCTGCTTTACTATCAGATGAAGAAAAAGGATCAGTGCAGAGATCTTTAAAGGGGCAAATGCTCAAAATCCAAAAGGAGCATATAGAACGTGATTTTGAAACATTGTATAGTAACGGCTGTGTATTGGCAAAAATCTGGCGATGACACAGCTATTATAGTTCAATGTACCATGATATATTGCATTACAGTGACAATGGAGATATTTATTATCTAAATTTGGGGAAACTGGCGAAGCATCTCAAACTCAACACCACATGCATAAAGTCTGTGTCAAAATATATTGTTAATGTCGTCAGAACAGTCTGCTGGCCTCCTTTGATAAGGGTGAGAGAGCGATGCAAAGCTTGCTGCTTCTGCTTGGAAGAAGCTCGCTGTGACTGACCAGATACAGTGCTCACCTTTCCTTTCACATCAGACTGTTTGCCGAGAGAGGCGAGAGCCCAGAACGGCTGACTGCTGGGAGATGGCAGAGGGAGATGCTCCCAGGAGCATGGCTGCTGCACACAAAGAGCTGCAAATAAACAAAATAACATGGATAAAAACTGGATGGAAAGATGCAAAACCTGCTGGAACCTTGCTTTTGTGGATGTGTGCTTTGTTGTAACCTAGTCTTTAACTTTGCCTCATTTTATGTTTTCCTTATTCTCTTCCTTCCTCATTAGCCATTTTCTTTGTTGGTGCTTCTTTCCTAGTCTACTCTTGTCTCTTCTTTGTATTCCATCCATCTTACACTGCTTATCTGTAATGGGGTTGCGGGGGCGGCAGCTGGAGCAGGGAGGCCCAGACTTCCCTCTCCCCGGCCACATGGTCCAGCTCTTCTGGGGGGACCCCAAGCCACTCCAAGGCGAGCCTGGAGACATAGTCTCTCCAGCGTGTCCTGGGTCTTCCCTCCCAGATGGACATGGCCGGAATTCCTCCCCTGGGAGGCATCCTTACCAGATGCCTGAGCCACCTCATCTGGCTCCTCTCTATGCGTAGGAGCAGCGGCTCTACTCTGAGTTCCACCCGGATGGCCGAACTTCTCACCCTACCTCTAAGGGAGAGTCCGGCCACCCTGCGGAGAAAAGTCATTTCGGTCGCTTGTATCCGCAAGCTCATTCTTTCGGTCACTACCAGCAGCTCGTGACCATAGGTGAGGGTAGGAACGTAGTTCGACTGGTAAACTGAGGGCTTAGCCGGAAGCTCCTTCTTCACCACAACAGACCGGTCGAGTCCGCATCAGTGCAGACGCTGCACCGATCCGCCTGTCGATCTCCCGCTCCATCCTTCCCTCACTCGTGAACAAGACCCCGAGATACTGATCAGTTGACAACTCCGCCCCGCTCTTCACCCTAGTGTCCAGGACATGTGGCCTCAAGTCCGACAACACGACCACAAGGTTTTTATTATCTTGTGAAAATATTTAGTTTAACTCTAACTTGAATGTTCTGTGTGAAATTATGTGTATCGTCTGAACCCACGTCTATGCTGTTGAAAATATCTTGTTCTCAGAGGAAAAGTACTGAGCGTGTGAAACTCCCAAATTTCCCTTATGGGGATCATAAAAGTATTATCTTATCTTACCTTAAACTCGCATGGAGGAACCGTTAATTCAAAATCGTAGCATGTACTCAGCCTTGAACAAGATGTCTGTCGTCAATCAGAAAACATACAGGTAGACGTAAGTTCCTGCTGGGCATCTCGACCTGTCGCACCTCCTCCAGTGCCCATGGGTCAGCCTCAGGGTCACCTGCTGCAAGATCATCAGCCAGGAACCACCACTCGTCAACATTTCGCCCCTTTTTGCCTGGACGTCTCCCTGTCACTCCCTGCAGCTGATTGGTGTTACCCCCTGTAGCTGTTGCTTGGGTTAGCTGTGCCCCAGCACCTGATCTTACTCCTTATTCAGAGCCTTATTCAAAAGCTGCTTTTCCCTGCCTCCTCTGCCAGCTCTTTGACCGCTTTCTTCAACCTGCCTCCGGTCACTCCTGTGTCCCTCAAGAGGAGCATGGTTGACAGCCTTACAAAACCTCGGCATCCAACCTCAGCGGGGTAGATGGTCGTCTTCCAGCAAGCTTCCCAACACTCAGCAGCCAAATCGGCATATTTGGCCTTTTTTAGTAAATCGGCTGTGGAAGCTGAAAGGGGAGGAAGGCTGTATGGTTTTCAGGGAGATGATGAGAAAGGCTCTTGGTGGTCAGAGAAAGCTACCAGATGACTGGACAACTACAGCTAATGTGATCAGGGAGACAGGTAGGAGAGTACTCGGTGTGTTGTCTGGAAGGAAAGTAGATAAGGAGACCTGGTGGTGAAATGAGAAAGTGCAAGAATGTATCCAGAGAAAGCGGTTAGCAAAGAAGAAGTGGGACACTTACGATGGCACACGATGACTTGTATGCTCGGTTGGACAGTCAGGAGGGAGAGAATGATTTATACAGGTTGGCAAAACAGAGACAGAGTCGGAAAGGATGTGCAGCAGGTCCGGGTGATTAAGGATAGAGAGGGAAATGTATTGACAGATGCTAGAAGAGTGATGGGAAGATGGAAAGAGTACTTGAGTTGATGAATGAGGAAAATGAAAGAGAGGGAAGGGAAGAAGAGGTGACTATTGTAGATAGGGAAATGTGAAGATCGCATGGAATGCTCTTGGTAAAAGAGCTGACTGATAAAGTTGATGAGCCATACAATGGAGTTATGGGAAAGAGTAGTAGAAACTCGACTGAGAGCAGAAGTCAGTATTTGTGAGCAGCAGTATGGCTTCATGCCTAGAAAGAATACCACAGATGCAGTATTCGCTTTGAGAATGCTAATAGAGAAGTACAGAGAAGGTCAAAGGGATCTGAATTGTGCTTTTGTAGACCTAGAAAAAGCATACGACAGGGTGCCGAGAGAAGAACTCTAGTATTGTATGAGGAAGTCTGGAGTAACAGAGAAGTATGTTAGACTGGTCAAGGACATGTATGCTGGTTGTGAGACAGTGGTGAGGTGTGCTTTAGGTGAAACAGAGAAGTTCAAGGTGGGAGTGGGACTACCTGGGTATTTTTAGGCGCAGCAGAAGAATAAAAACACAAGGGTTGAAAATGTGAGTCTTTTAGTTTGGATCTGACAAGAGATTCATCTTATTCCATGATACTTACAGGATCAAGAGTTTTCAGGAATCGACATGATTCCAAAAATTACTTTGCCGCACAAATATTCCACTCTGTCATGAAAATGTCCGTTAAGAATCAACAGTTCACTTGACTGCATTTTGTTTAAGTTTTAAAAGTTTTTTTTGTTTGTTTTGCTGTTTTAGGTGAAACTGTGCTTATTTTCAAACTGCTTTAAACCTTCAATTGTTTGCCATAGTGAAGGTGGAACATATTTCCACAGTTGTGATACCCCTACCTTTATCTGGTTCTTCGCTTTTGTTTCACAAAACTTGAAGATATCTTGGTCTCGTCAAAGCCAGCTTGTAGTCTGGGGCTCTGATCGAAGGAGTGGATTCATTGTGTCCACAAGTACAACTCCATTCAGGAATGTTTCCAAAAATAATGATTCTCAATTTAGCTGTGGGAGGTGGTTGGGGTCCCATTTTAAATTGCTATGGTGATATGTCCTGCCGAAACCAAGTTCCCCTCATGATAAAGGTCCAAGGCCCTCTGTGGCAAAATCCAGGATTCTGAAACCCGTTCCAGAACCAGGGCACTGAAACATGATTTCCACATACTGTGAAAACTGAGTATAATCAGGATAAAGAATCTTGATCAGAACCTGGGCACTGAAACAAGATCAGGATATTAATTCCAGAGCAGAAACCAGGATCCTGGTTAGATTTTAAGCCTTCATTTGTCTTTGGAAGGGACCTGGTCTCAGCTTGATGTGCCCCCGGGGAACTGGTTAAGTCCTCGCTCCGGTCTGGTTAGAGAGCAGCAATGAGTGGAAGAACGTTTTGGTCCCAATTGTCATCCCAACCTTGCCCCCTGGTGCTGCGGAGGTTCCTCCTGAAGAAATTCAGTCTGCCATCTGAACTGGGGAAATCTGACAGGAGAGACTGGAAGAAAGAAAAAAGGGGTGGGGTGTTGATATTAAACACACCTTTCAAACAGTGTTTAATACACAAAGAGAATCACATGTGATATTACAACATAGCCTATTCTGCTAAAATGTCAATACAAAGTAGAAAAAGTAAATTTTAACGATTCGAAACTGGTGAAAGAGCTTTGGATTTACAGAGGATTCTGATTGTGCTCCAGTCTCACCTTGAGTTGCCGGGCAAGCTCCTGGGAGTTTCTAAATATCAGCCCATTGGTCTCTGATTTCACCAGCTCATGTAAACTAAATGGAAAGATGGCAGGCGTCATTACATTTTCGTTGTTACATTTTCCAGAAACGCTCTGAAAAGAACATCCAACAGTACAGAAAACTTCTAAAATGCATCAAAGGAATGGCTGACCATGATCCCGTAGCTAATGTGCATAATAAGTTAATTAAAAAAAACAGTCAGTGTCTTCAGACACGTATTTCACCTGCCCCGCTGGCTTGGTATATTATCATATTATATCCCACCCCAAGCACGACGAGCTTTGGCATATGAGCAGCTCATTTAGCCAACGGCTCATCCCATCCCGGTGCAGAACTGAACGCTTCAGACGCTCCTTTGTGCCCACGGCCATCAGACTGTATAACAGCAGTCTGGTCGGGACACAACTCTGACTGTCTGGAGGGCATCTGTGCGACCATCACCCCATTACTCACTCACCCACTCAAACGTGTGGTGCCCCTAAGTACCACTGGTCACTTACTGGTCACTTACCTATTTATTCTTGTTTGTGTGTATAATTTGTGTACATATAGATATGTAGGTATGGGTATGCTTATGTATATATGTATGTATATGTGTGTATGGGCATGTATGGTGATATGTGTGTGTATATATATTTTGTGTGTGTGTGTGTGTATATATTTTTTGTGTGTGTGTGTGTGTGTGTGTATGTGTGTGTGTGTGTGTGTGTATATATGTTTGTGCATGTATATATTCTTTCTTTTCAAACTGTTTTTTTTGTGCTTATTAATATGTTGGCTTTTTGATATTGTTATTGTTGCGCTGCTGCGACACATGAATTTCCCCTATGGGGATCAATAAAGTATTATCTTATATTAACAGCATATTAGATGCTATTACTGCTTCAGTAAATGTGCAATTGCAGCTATTTATTTCTTGCTGTTATGCATTTATCATGTAATCTTTTTTGGTATTTCAGGTTTGTGTTTGTCCGCTGTTTTTTTTTTAAATAAAAATAAAAACTTTGTGTTACTGACTCAAATCCTGACAGAATGAATGTTTTATCTGAATTTAAGTTTTTTATCCAAAGCTGTGCAGACCTGAAAGTTCCTATGGAAATATATATATATTTCTCTGTACACAGTTCGTATACAGTTTCCCTGTGCTTTCAGCTATTTTACACACAGATGACTGTGATAGTAGAACTACAGCACAACAGCTCCAACTGAATACAGTTGAGTTGACTTTCAACTGTAATTCTGACAACCCCGGCCAAACTTTACGATTGTGATCAAATGGATCTATATATAATTAAATAGTAGAAGCACAACGAAGGATTAAACCAATGCATGTGCAAAGGTGCTCAGTGTTGTGTGTTTCTGTGAATGTGAATTAAGTGACTCACCAGCGGAAGTGGACTGCGCAGACAGGCAGGCAGCAACCAAACATGTCGACCACCTTCATAGGCAGATCTAGACCGCTGGACGAAGTGTGGAGACAGACCCCTAAATCTGCAGAACCTGAAGACCAGCGTGCATAGGATATTTTCTTACTTTTATGGCTAGAGCCCATGTCTGTTGATACTTTTGGAATTGGTTAAGTTTGTGGTCAAGAAAATGGCAAAAAAAAAATGCTTTCAGATCAGATTCTGTGGCATTCCTCGGGGACAATGATTCTTGTAAGACTTGAAGCTTCACTTATTTAACACAATCATTCTACGGGCATGAGCAGTTTTTCTTAGGTAGTAATAACTGATACACACTTAATTTGAAGTTGTTTTCATCGTTCATTTTATGCACTATATGCCTCCAGTGAAAAGTTTCCAACAGTTATAGAATTTGGAGATACAAATGTATTACTTCTTTGTAGAGGGAAAAAAAAAATTAAAAAATCAATCCTTTATCTAGTTTTATTTATTTACACAAATGATGCCTGCCAGGTGACAGACATGATGAAAAAGTACAAGAGAATGGGTTTGTGTTGTTTCCTGCTTATTTGAATTAACACGTTCATAATTATACTTTTTTGGGGTGTTTTTACAATTTTGTACTAAATCTTTTATTAGGACTGCAAACATTTTCATCATAAGAATATCATTTTTAGATGGTTGTTCAATCATTTAAAAATCCCAGTAAGGTCATAAACACATAGCTCTCTGCAATGACAGCTCTGATTAAAGATCCTCATTGTAGCTTGACATTTCGAATTTTGAATAGGAGTGGGGTCCCCCTTTCCACATTTATGTTTTGCATGCTGATGTGCTTTCTGGATCCCTCCATTTTTACTTTGTAATGTTTTAAAGTTTCAGTTGTAACTGTACTAATCGTCATGGTCATAATTTGTCATCTGGCCCCGTCATGTGCAGGACTGAAAATTTCTAGCTCTTGTATCAGAATCAGAAATACTTTAACAGGGGTGACTTCTAAACTCAGGACAAATTATACGCAGGGGAATGAAGTAGACATTAATGCGACATGGCAGAGCCATACAGAACACTTAGTTTTACCCAGAAGCAGGGGGTAGTCTTCTGCCTCCAACCATGGGGTGCAGATCTTTACTTGCTCCATCTTCAGTGAGGCAATCAGCTTCTTGTATCGCTCCTTCTCCGGACCTTTACCTGCACAAAGACATGAAGGCTGACTGCCACATACAAGCAGAAAGGGACAGAACTGGAAGCATGGGATTCTTACCTGTGATCACACAGATTATTGACGGTAACGAAGCTCCTCCTTTGATGAATTCCTCATATTCTAGTAAGAACACACACATTCTTGGTCATTTATACATGGTAAAACTTTCTGAAACTTACAGTTCTTTTCTTCTGTTGCAAAGAGAACTTCTGCTACCTTGGAGAGCCTTCAGAAGGACAGAGAAGTCCTCATCCTCTGGGGACAAAAAGACATACAATATACCAGGGTTACAAGCTCACTTTGGTTTGAATCGTATGTAAATAGTACATAATAGAGATTGAATGAGTAGGATTTATAAGAATAGACAAAAGGAAAATAAAATCCTACAAAGATGTTATATTATTAAATGAATAATAATAAAGATGGATACAAGAAATACTTAACATGGAACAAGTAAATTATAATTTATAATCATGAAAAGTTAATTTATAGCACTCATGATCAAGTTCATTTGCCAAATGTTTGTTTGATATTCTTTGCTTTTTGAAGCACTTGTTAACTCATGTAATGAGTGAATAACCCAGTTGTCATAGAAAAAAGCAAATATACAGTTGTTAATTTTACTAATATCAATATAGATGTATGATCATCATTTGAATTGTGTTTATGTTAAGTACCAAGAAGTTAATATGTCAACCATCAACCTGTCCAGCTGGTGCTGCTGAGGAGCAGCACTGGCCGCTCTGCCCTCAAGGTCACTGTGTCATCAGTAAGGTCACGGACTGTGAAGATGGTCCTTTCTGCCTTGTCATCATCGTCCTCACCCCTGCAAACAATACATAGGGCAGGATTTTAAGCATGCCAAAAGGACAATGGGGCAAATGGAGTTTCATCCTTTGAGACCACACCTGCAACCTCGCAGTGCTCTGTGGTGCTCATTTGGCAGTCTCTCTCCTGACTTACCCACTTGGCCGAAATGGAGGGATTATTTCAGCAAGTCTCTTGAAGAGTTTGTGCTGCATCTTCACTGGAGTTTCTTTGAAGATGGATGCTGGCCAGTCATAGAGTGTGGTTGCCCTGGAGCGTTCAAAAGTCAGTTATTCATATGAAGGTAGGCAGAGCTCGTGACTTGATCTCAAAAACACTCATCTAAAGGGATTTTGCTAAATATGGATACTTATTAAGAATGAGAAATTAAATTTGATGCCTTGAAAAACTAATTTTTTCTTTGATTTGTCTTTTTTTTATTGATAGAATGATCAATAAAACACATGCTTCTATTTTGTAAGACATTTCTAAATGTTAGTTCAAAATTAGCATGGAATCTTAGAAGAGAGTCCAGGAATTAATTTACCCTCCTCAAGCTGACACTTTTTCATGGTGGAGGGGTTTCGCTTGTCCCAGTGATCTTGGGAGCCTGGTTGTTGGGTAGGGTCAAAAAAGGCAAACAGGTCCAAGGTGAGCAGCCAGACAAGTGCAGTCCAGAAAGCCCCCTATGATGAACAACATGAATGGATTTCGCTTTCTGTCGCCCAGACACGAGCCAGGCCTGCGGGCTTGAGCGCCTTTGAGCGCCTAGTGGCAGGGCCTGCAACCATGGGGCCCAGCCAGGGACAGCCAAAAGCAACAACTTGGGTCCCACTTCCCGTGCCCTCACCTCCTGTAGGAGGGGCTGACAGGGTCAGGTACAGTGTGATCTGGATGGTGGCTGAAGGCAGGGACCTTGTCAGTCTAATCCTTGGCTGTAGAAGCAGGCTTTAGGGATGTGGAACGCCACCTCGCGAGCAGGGAGGGAGCCTGAACAAGTGTGCGAGGGGTTCTAGCTACAGATAGTCACGTTGCCTCGACACATATCTTGGGATCTGGAAGTAGTCTTCTTGAGAGAGGTTTAACTTTTCCGCCCTGGAGGTGCCCCCACTGAGAGGCGGTGAAGGTGTGAGCACTCGTCCTCCACCTGTACAATGGAGTTCATCCCAGTGGATGAGAGTGTAGCTTCCCTCAGCCTTCTGTTGGGGGTGGGGGGGGGGTGACTGTTGCCTGTGTCTATACACAGAACAGCAGCTCAGAGCCCCCCCCCCCTTTTGAAGTCCATAGAGTGGGGTGCGAGAGAGCGCTCTTGCTGAGGCCTTCCTTATTCTGCTGATGGACTTCACCGAGATGAAGTTGAATCTGATGGTGAGAGGGGTTGCCGGTCAGGCCTGGCAGGCTCAAATATAATGTGATTGTCTGCTAGGAATGTTTGGCAGAGTCCCCTGTCAGAAGGATCTTCAATTCAAACCTCTAACAGAACTTCATGGTGGGAGTCTGGCAAAACCATGGAGAATGTCTTTAGTGAAGGCTTTAAGGAGATTCTTGTCCACCATCCGGCAGCTCAGGAGGGGGAAGCAGTGCACCAAGTCTACATGTGCTTTATGGAATTTGAGAAGCCACCATGTCCCTTGTGGAGTCCTGCGAGGGTTGCTCTAGGAATATCAGGAATCAGACCAGTTGATACAGACCTTTCACCCCCATTGCTGGAAGTAAGTCATTTCCAGTGAGGGTTATGGACATCACCCATAAGGAGGAGGCCACGGGGTAGACCCAGGACACGCTGAAGGAACCAAGTCTCTCGGCTTGCCAGGGAACACCTTGGGATATCCCGGAAGAGCTGGATGAAGTTGCTCAGGAGAGGGTATTCTTGGTCTCTCTGCTTAGACTGCTAACTCTGCTACCCAACCCCGGATGTGCAGCAGAAGATGGATGCAAGTTGGAAGATGCAGACTAAGCTTTTGACTTACATCCATCCATTCATCTTCTGCCGCTTATTTTTACTTACATATTTATTAAAATTATGTTGCTTACTTTGGGATTGGCTTCAAATTTTACAAAAGACAAGGAAATTGACTTCATATCTTGCTAGTTCACCGGTTGAAGTTTACGATTGCTTATCATTTATATTATATTTGTATTTATGAAGTGTTTGATTAAATGACAGATCAATGGAAAATCTACTATTTGAATAATTGTTTTGACGGTTTTGAAGGCAGTGAAATTGTATTAAGATTTAAATTCTATCTATAGCAGATGAGGGACTAAAAATATATATATTATCAGTTGACCCCTGGTGCTGTGGCAGTTTCAAAACATCCAGGATCGGTAAACACTGAAAAAGCAAACAAAAACTTACCTGATGCCCCAGTTTTCCTCCAGGTCATCCTTCATGGCATTCGTAACACACAGGTTGTAAGTTGCCAGGGGGCCAAAGAAGTGCTCATACCTGCAGGATGAACAAAAAGCACCACTGGTTTCACTGAAAATGGCTTAGGGGGTACATTGGATAATGACTCAGTGAATCATGGTTGCAATTATATACAGACCATTTGGCCAGGCGGACCAGCAAGTGTGTTGGGCCATGGCTCAGGGCCATGATAGTGTAACCATAGTTGTGCCAGTCAATGATAAAGTAGCTGCCACGGAGGACAGATACCAGCCAGACCACTGCAATACCAGGAAGACCAGGGGGATTCTGGGATGTAGGCACCATAATTATTACGACTCAAGTCATTCACTCTCACCCTCCACCTCTCCCTTTCACTCTCTGTTTCTCTGTTTCTCTCTCTCTCTCTCTCTCTCTCTCTCTCTCTTGCACGCACGCGCGCACACACACGCACAAACACACACACACACACACACACACACACACTTTTATCAAAACACATTACCATGAGTACTACTTTTGAAATAGCTGACATAGAAATTGCAGAGATACGTATCAATGCCTTCATAATTTTATTCCTATTTTTCCCAGGTGTTACACAAACCTGCATCAGGATGTGAGCCTGTAGGTTCATCTTCAACAGCACATGAAGCAACTGCAGAACCTGAAGCACCACTTTTGTCACATATGTGACCATTTTTGGTACACCTGGAAAAAACAAGCAAAACACCTGATGAACAGCAAAAAATTCTGCCACCATTTCCCAAGCTGTATGCACCAGACTGATTGTGGAGAGTAAATAGGAAATCGTGTAACTTGAAAACTCAGGCCCCTTACAGGCAACCTTACACCATGAAGCTATTGATGGATTTATATTTGTGTGGATTTTTGGAGAATTAGCAATTGTCATGACTGTCAGCTTTTTCTGACATTGATGTTATGTCAATCAACCTTGTTTTGCCCCCTGGCAATCGATCAATCAGAAACGTTTCCCCACACTAAATGACATTAAAATAAGAAATGTGCTTGAGTGTCAAGAAAGGCGCCTTCAAATAAAATGCACTTTAATTATTATCAAAAATCCTTAAATGCAAGTGATGAATTGGGCAGTTAAGTCGTCTCAAGGCAATAAGAATGAGAAGTCAGTTTAAACTAAACTTAATTGCAAAGGAAACCTTTCAGAGGAAATCTGAGGCACATACCTTGAACACCTTTTACTTCTGCAATGGGAAGAATTGTGATACTTTCTTTAGTGAGAATGTCCTGATGAGGCTTGGAATCTGAGAGGGAATTTTAGAAAAAAAAAAACTTTTAACTATCTTCGCAAGGTGGAATTTAGCACTGTTTATTGAGATTTAAGGCTTAGAACCAGGCATATAAATCTAATTTGACCATTTATACTGCCTGGGGAGCATCTGTGCTACTGCCATCCCCATCACTCCGTTTTTTTTTTTTACTTATTCATTTATTTACTTAATTTTTTGTGTGCTATCCATATGTTAATGTGTATATATATATGTGTACGTGTATATCGTATGTGTATATTGTGTATATGTGTGTGTGTGTATATATATATATATATATATATATCCTGTTTTCTTTTTCTCTTCCCTCTAATGTTGCTGCTGCAACACCCGAATTTCCCCTATGGGGATCAATAAAGTATTATCTTATCTTATCTTATATGACAGGTACAGTTGGGGGTCCTGGCGGTTAAACCATGTATATAAATGGACACATATGAGCAGTGTGTATTTGTGTGTGTGAGTGCGGTGCAGTTTTACCTAAAAACCCAACAAAAGTCACGTAGTAACCATGTTTGCTGAGGGACAAGGCGTGATACTGCATCCGAGGACTGCGTCCGATATCCCCCAGCACCAGCACACATACCCGGCGGGGCGTTCCTCCGTCCCACCGCCGTAGCTTCCAAACCCACAAAGTCCCCAGTACGGAGACTACAGCCAGACTAACCGCCGCCGGAAATTTTATACACACAACTGTGTCCCGAAACGCTGCTAAAACAGCGGCAAACAGCGCCAATACAGCAGCCTTGCAACCGCGGGACGCCATGTTTGTTTAGGACTTGTGATTACGTAGCAAAATGAGGGGGAGGAGCTACAAATTTAAAGCGACCGCAATATGTGACGTCACCGGGTGAACGGACAAGGTAAACTTTTAGAGAATTATTTGTAGAAAACAAACACAAACTAAAAATGTCTCCTCGTTTAACCTATTTCAAGATCTGCAATTAAAAGCGTGAGAATTACATAACAACTAATAGAAAACGCGAAAAAAGACGATATTAGGAATTAAGAAAGAGGCCACAAATGGGACTTTGTATAGTTCTGTGTGGTTTTCTTTATACATTTAAGCAGAAGAAAAAAGTCACATTTTATATCTATAATCCACCAAGATATTATTCTGGCAATAATTTTCCTTTATTTTTGAAGATGTATTATGCCTTTTTTTTGTTTTTTTTTCATAGCATTTTCCCTAGTTACTTTGAAGACAATAAACGTGATTAGGATTGTTTAAAATCTGATAAAATACAACTACAGTGGACATTAGATTTCACAATAAATTGCAAACGAAACATTTGTTTGTATTCATCGATACAAAACAGCGCTGTTGGATCATTATTTCCGTTCTGATGTTTTTTCGGTGTTTATTCCATGGTCTCATGCAAATTCCTGGTCCATTTTTATGACATCCCCTCTCAGACGTCACCCCCCCCCCCCACACACACACACACACACTCCATACACACACACACACACACACCCCACACACACGCACGCCTGGTGGCTCTGTCTCCGCCCGTGCGCAAAAAAAAAAGACAGGGCTCGGATCTCCGGTCGAAAACTACCCGAGCGCAGACATGCGGGCGCTGGTCGCGACCCTGGCGCTGCTCGCCGCAGCGTCCTTCGACTCGCAGGCGGAGGTGATCGATGACATCCTGGGCAGCCTCTCGCGAGGAGCGGCGTTCTTGGAGAAGCAGCATGAGCATATCAACCTGGACGGGGTGGTGGGGTTCCTCATGCTGCAGGGTAGGTTTGACGGCTCGTCCTTGACGCGGCAGCGCATCTGCAGCGCTGAGGTCATTCATTGAGAGAAAAGAAAAACACACATCACATGGAGTCGAAATAATTCAACTGTCACCGTTGGGCAACTATGAATTGACGCGTTGCAGTAGTTTCATCACTATTGATCGTCTCAAAGCACGTCCATTAAAGGTACCATAACATGCCGCCCCCCCCAAAAAAAGTTTGATTGTTTTTTTTGAGGATTCCAGTGCTAAGTTTATGAGTTGAGAGTTTAGAATACTTGCCTGTATAATGTCCTTGTATTTCTGTGTCTATGGGTTTAAATCCAACAAGCTTTCGGAAGGATTCAAATCTAACCTTTAAATCACTAATTTACTGATGTAAACACAGTAAAATCAATCAAGCAGCTTCCTTGAACTTTGCAAAAAGAAGTTAGAAGTTGAACAAATACGTTACAAATCATGACTGAGTGTGTTACTATTTTTGGAGGGATACATACAGATTTCCACTTCAGATCAGTGTCTTTAAATGCAATGGATTTTTTAAATTTATTTAGTTCATCTATTCTTAGAGAACCCTAAACTTCTGCAAAAATCATTTGCAAACCCAAACAGTTTGTTCATGAATTCAGACCTTTTGTGACCAACATTTGCACCTACAGTTGGTGAATTTAAACCTTTCTTTTATTTATGTGAACATTTCAATAATTTTGGTTTGACACTTTTGAACCTTTTGTTTCCAAATCTATAACTTCTGCTAGGACTTGTTGTCAAGATGTGTTCACTGCAAATATGAAAGTTTTGCACGTTCAGTCTTTTGCATGCAAATGTTAACAAACTGGTAATAAAATATACAGAGGCATTTAATGGAGTTTATTGTCCTACCTCAAAGCAGTTGAGGTTATCGACGGGGCGAATGGTGCATGATGGAAAACAGTTTTAGATGAATATCCTTTACGAAGACCAATTTTCATCTCTGTGCGTGCCAGCTGAACTGAAGGAGGCTATCCGGACGTGGCCTCACTCTGACCCTGTCAGCTGGGCTCAGAGAACCTCAGCCGTGGCGCTGGTCAAACGTCTGGACCAGAGCTTTGACAAGGCCATCAGTGCCCTGCAGAAGAATGACCCTAAGTACTATCAAGGTGAGGAAATACATGATTTTTTTGAAAGCCCACCTGATCTGATAAATAAATAAGAGCAGTTCACATGGAAAAATATATAATTACAATATTCATAATATAGGTTATAAAATACTACATAAAATATTGGTTATGAAATGTAGATAGATGGTTGGATTGAGAAAATAATTTTTGTTATAAGAAAATATGTAGGAACAAGTGTTGCAATAGAAAAAGTACAAAAATTCCATTGTTTACTACCATGAAGATGCATGTTAATAGAAAACATCTTACGCATAGGTTTTGCCTTGAATTTTTTTTCCCATTGGTTCTATTCTGTTCTTGTCATTGTTGTGCATGTTTTCATTTAAATTGAAACCTTTTGCTGATAAATGTAAATATTAGATCTGAGAGTATTTGTTCGAAACCCACTCTTTTATCACTTTTTTAAACCCTTCACTTTAAAAATTGGACACAAGATCAAAAGTGTTTTTTAGCCTTGATTTTTGTCTGTATACTGCAGACAACCTGACAAACCTTGGCCCTCAAATCAAAATGTTATGTGCTTTTTGGCTGAATTTACTTTCATTTTTCTTATTTCAGTTTTAATTGACCGTTTGGATTTTATAAGGCTTAACAGAAATGAAATGCAGTGCATTTTCCTCTCTTCTCAAAGAATTTGAGCCGCTGCTGTCCTGGACATTCTGGCTGGTTCCGCAGGAGTGGGGCTCCACAGACGCCAGCCTGGTATATCCATCCACCATGAGCACTGAATGCTACGATGAGCAGCTGAGCGACAAATGCCTGACCCTGCTACTGGGCACTTGGTACCAACATGCACCTTAGGGCACAGCATCAGCACCAGACACAGCACCACTGAGTGGACATTTACATTTTACATTCAGAAAATAAAAATATAGTTTTTTTTGTCATTTTTAATCTGAGCATTTAGTTCTTAATTTCATTATTTTTTTCTTTGCTTATCAATTGGTCATACTTTATAATTGAAAATTTACCTCCAATTGTTCTTGGTCATATTTGTTTACATTTGTGAGAATTTGTATATATTTATATATGTTTTGCAAGAATATTGAGGACCTTTCCATTTTTTTTTCAGAATTTAAGTGAAAAATATATATTTTTAAAAAGTACCCTTTAATATATGACAGAACTGTCTTCCTAGTTTTGAAATTATATTTGTCAGATAAGATTAAAAATTCTGATCAAAATTCTCATCGGCAATCTTATCCTTTTTAAAACCTGTTCTTTCAAATCGCAATTTCTGGAAAGAATTCTGCAAACAGGCTGTTTGCAGAATTCTTCTTACAAAACGAAACAAAAAGAAGTAAGAAGAAAAATGACGATAAAATAACAATGATACCAGTTCTAATGTAATTCAGTGATGCTGGATCAGATTATTTTCTTTTTCGTAATCCGATTTATTCCTCATTGATCCCAGAGGAAACTGAGAATGAGGACGTTTCAATGAAAGATATGCGTAAATGGCAGGGTCTTTTTGAGCAAGATGACTTGAAATGGAAATCTTGTTCGAGTCAACCTGGGCATTCAGGATGAAGTTTGAAAACGTCCATCAGGGTAAACATAGCTCTTACAAACTCTACATGAACTAAAGTGAAAACCCTGACTAGAAACAGAAGAATAATGTGTACATCTCCATGAAGAACTTGACCTCTGTTTATATGTCTGAGCAGGAAGGCAAAGGGGACGCCCTGCATCGTCACCAAACCTTGTCGGGACACAATGACTCGCTTCGGCTGTCCCCACTACTCCCTCTCCCACCAGTTGCTGTACTTCATGATTGGAAAGATGGTGAGACTGTTGGCAAAAGCTGATCTATGAAATCTTCGAATCTTTATCAGACACAAATATATTTGTGTTTAAATTGAAATTTAATAGAAATCATATTAGGGGTATCTGCGATTTCAGCTCACATATTTGCTGACTTTTATCCATCCATTATTTACTGCATATCCTGCATGTGGGGTCGCAGGGATGATGGAGCCTATCCCAGCTATCATTGGGCAAGAGGCAGGGTACACCCTGGACCGGTAGCCAGTCAATCACATGGCCACATATAATGTAGAAACAACAACCATTCAATCTCTCATTCACACATCTGGGCAATTTTTCCAAGTAACATCCTACATGTTTTGGGACTGCGGAAGAACCCAAAGGAAGTAAGGAAGTCCACACGGATATGGAGGGAACATGCAAACTCCACACAGAAAGGCCCCTGTGAGAATCAAACCTTCTTGCTGTGAGGCGAGAGCCCTAACCACCGTGCTGCTGATTATTATTTGCATCGATAATCTTTGTATAAAGTATGGGTTGAAGAAGCGAGAGCTGCAAGATGTGTTTGTGCAGAAGAAAAAAGAATGACATAATTTGAAAAAAAAAATCCTTTGTCTTCTTCTTCTTTTCCTTTCAGGTGTGCCTTCAGGGGGCGCCACAGTGCATTGACCCCCTCCGTCTAATCCTATTTTCTGTTTCCCTTTTTCTCTAGGTTTTCTTCCTCTCACACCAAATGACTTCATGTTCTCTTTCCCTATATCCATACATATTCTCTTTGGTCTTCCTCCATGCCTCCTGCCTAGCATTTCCAACCTCAGCATCCTTCTATCAATATATACACTATCCCTCCTCTGCATGTGCACCAACATGTCCGTTGAAGTCTGCACCAATTACCACCTTCTCACTTCTGGGGGATTTTCTGCACCACTTCATCTAACTCCAGAATTCTTGCTTCCACCCAAACTCACATCCTACAACAACTTTTAGAACACCGTCAGTTTCCAGCTTCAGACTCATCAGTCAATCCTAAAATCTTTTTACCTCCACAACATTCCTAACAAACTCCTTGTTCAAGATAACTCCTACTCCATTTCTCTGCCTGTTGATTTCATGATAGTACAACTGAAAACCTGCTCCCTAGCTTCTAGCCTTGATACCTTGCATCTGGTCTCCTGGACGCACAGTATATCCACCTTCCTCCTTTGTATCATGTCAACCAACTTTCTAGCTTCTCCTGCCATTGTCCCAATATTTACTTTTTGCACAAGTTTTACACTGAATGCCTTTCCTGGTGCAACCCTCTTCATAAAGTCAGGCCTGGGACCGGCTCAAAAAGACACTGGCGAGGTTGCATTAACATTGCTCAATGTGTAATAACCTATAGCATAACAACTGACATGTTTACAGCAGCTCTAATCCTTTCAGCTGTTTCCCGGTGTGTTTTTTTTTTCTAAATCTCATCTCAGGTCCTCCAGTGTTTCATACCTGATTAATACCTGTGTCGGAAATCTCAAAATGTTATGTCGAATAACACCTTCCCCGAGCCCAGTGCTGTTAGGTATAGGGTTCCACTGGGTTCTGTTCTTGGTCTACTGCTGTTTTCACTCTGGCAACTCCTGTTTGGATGGATGCATTCATTTGATATTGATTTTCAATGTTATGCAGATTATCTTTTTTTTTTCCGGCCATTGGCCATGATTATCAGCAGTTTCTCCGCTCCTTAACTCAGTCAAGATTTTTTATTTTCTGAATTTTTTGGAATTTAAAATAGACATACTATATGCATGCGAAATGGAAAATAGAAAAAAAACCCTCATCGGTTCTTTCATTTTTTTTTTGGTTCACAGAGAGGGTGCATCAACTTGCTGAAGGGCGACACACGTGTGTCGCGAGCTAACATGACTGAACGCAGCTATCAAAAGATCTTTTGTTCCAACATGATGAAGACCAACCAGGACATTATCCAAGATGGTCTGACTGAACAGACAGTTGATATCTTCATCGAGAACAGTAAGTGCCAGGAACAACGCTCAAATATGAGTTGAAAATGACAAGGATTATAACAGAATTTCTTGAATTGCACATCATAGAACACTTCAATCAACTGTTTCATTTTTTGTTTTAACCCCACCCCCCCGAAGAGATACTGTAATTTAGAAATGTGAGAGTTCATATGGATTAAATTTCTGTCTCATTTTTATTTTGAATTCCAGTCTTTTTGAATTACTGCATTATTTGCTTAAACTTTTTCAAAAGTAAAAAAAAATATTCTCAGTTACTTAAATGTATATTTTAAATGTTACAGTTTATTTATACAGTATATGACTGTGTATTTGTATTCGCATCTGTATACATTTACACACAGAACAACATACATACATGAAATGCTTAATCATTTAAACATGTTGCTGTATGTTTTTTTTGCATTGTTAATATTAATCCTAATTTTCGGCATATGTTTACATCTTAACACTTAACACTCGGAAAAACTAACATCGTCACTGAAATTTTAGTTAAACAGGTTAGACGAAACATCTCATTGCAAAGAGTAGTTCAAGTGATTCCACTTCCTCTGCATTGTTATAGTCCTCATCTGCGGATTGGCCGGTTTCTCTGACTTCTACAAAACTGACTGGCTACAGCACATCATCAGTCTGCAGGATGAAGAGGTTGGCTGCTTCGGGAGGGACAGTGAGTCATTCATTTTGTCTGCAACTTTTTTTTAATTTATTGTTTGTTACAAGGTTATCATTTTGAAGGAAGTGTCTTGCAGGTTTTTGGCACTTCTTTCTATGTAACTTCTTTCTGGTTTTGCTATTTTGTTAACCTCAATTCAGTGAAAATCATACATCATAAGATTCAACTCTGTCTGATTTGGCTGTTTAGACCATCCAAGGCCTCTATTGACCAAACAAATACAAAAAAAAAGTCACGTCTGAGGGAGTCAAGAAACACTTTAAACACATTCCTGTTTTTTTTTTTCCTGTGAATTCCTGTTAAAATTTGTAGAACTGGATCCTGTTTCCTGAGTGGCCTTGGCTCTTCCTCCCCGCTGGCTTAATGAACTGGTGCTCTGTTTATCCCTGTAGAGAGCATCATCTCTCAGATCATTGGAGACGAGCTGCTTGAGCAGCTGCAGCCTCACAGGAGGGTTAAAAGGAGGGAGAAAATTCTTCCAGGTGAGACACCTCTAGTTCTGATTAAGCAGTCATCCATCTGGAGTAGCTGTGTACAAGAGAAGTGTTTTGACAAGATCGGCGCAGCTTTGAGCACTTGCTAAAATTGGATTTTATATGTCAACACAACACATAAGTTTTTTTCTTGTAGCAGGTTGTATTTGAGCACTTCATTCTTTGGAAATGCGTTCAATGGTATTTTTTTCCCCTGTTACTTTTTTACACACAGAGGACACAGCAAATAAACCAAAACGAATGGGTTTAAGGACAGCAATTCTAACATCATTAACATTATTGCGACACACACTGCAGAAATCATTTGCAGCCTTAGTGCTCTCCTTGTGCCCTCAGGGAGAACAACAAAACTGACAACCGCCCTCTTTTTTTTTTTACAGCAAACAATTGTGTTTACATTTCCTAGGATGCTGAGGGAAGAGAGTACCCTCCACTAATTCCAGCACCATTATGGGATACATAAAATTAGCTGTGGCACTAAGCTGAACTGCAATAATGTTTGTTTTGAGGCTACAGTCCTTTGTTTATGCTCTATAGTCAGACGGTGATGGGGCTTTGGTATTAAAGATCACAATCAGATTGAGTTTGCCTTTGATAGTTTGAATCTCAGATTTCAGGGACTGAAACAGATACTTCAGTAGAGGTACAATGTGACAAACAATGCAGTTACACTTTACAAGTCAACCTAGCCCAGTTTGAGGAGGAGCATGTAAAATTCAATGAGCACACTGGTATGGCTGTGTCATACATTCAAAATACTTATCTTGTTTGGATGAATATCTTCTTCCTTCTATCTGATGTCTCCTCTGCCTTAGATGGTTGCTCTAGTCACATTACTGCCGTGGCAGTCGGTGCTCTGGGAGGATACCTCAACTATTACCTGGCCGAGCAGGACATCACCAAGAGACCGCTGTCGTGATTCAGGAGTGATGGGATTGAAACAACCTGCCGAGCTCCGCATTAAGACGCAGTGATGTCTTCAGTAGTTGTGACAATTGACTCTGACACTACACATCAATGTGAATACTTCTTTCATTAACAAGTAGTTTGAGGGAATATTCTAGTTTCTAATCCAGTCTATATCAGTCTGTTACTTTGTACTGGACCTTCTCACTGTCTTCCAGCTTGCTAGCCTGGTGATAGACATTTGGCTCAGAAGCATCTTATTTACAGTTTGTATCATTTGAGCAGCTCTCTAAAGCTGATGAGGCTAGATTCAGGAATCAGCTGGTTTAGTGAAGATTTAGAGCAAAGACGTTCGGAAAGAGGTGACGATAGTTGAAGCAGCCAGCTCTCTGTTGCTTGGGTCAAGTATTTCGTGGCAGAACCCCCTGCCAACTTTCTGTGAACACAGCTCAAGGCATTACTTATGAATACATTGCAGAAGGTTTCACACGTACTTCATCAAAGACAAATTTTGCCCTGATCGTGTTCCCAAGGTAGGACAAAAGCCACAGGGGGCTGCAGGCAAAACATTGACTAAACAGTATGTCAAAGTTTTGTTTTTCTTTTCTTCTTTCTTTGAAAGCAGCCTTTCATTCTGCTGTGGCCGTGTTAAAAGCAGAGCTAGGACAGTAGGACAGTGAGGTAAACTACCAGCTGATTCAAAAAGCAATGTTTATAAGGAAGCATCTGTTTTTTGACCAGTTTCTCAAAACTCCACCAGTTTGTTAAATATTACTTATGCACTCATTTTCACTGATTTTTTTAAACGCTCACAGATGATTTGGTTCCATTGTTAAAAGTTTTTCATTTTCTGAGTTGGTCCTTTCCTGTTGTATAAACTCTTGAGCATCACCCCATTCAACAAACCAAGAAAAGAAAATGAAAACCGATGCTTATATTTTTTTCCGTGCTAGTACCAATATCAATTGTTTTTTAAGCAAAGTCTTGATATCACGAGTGCATTTTCATGCTTACGAGCCTCTTAGCCTGACTTACCATAACAACCGTAATTTGATGTTTTAATTATATTTACCATCTATATCCTTAGTTTACATTTACATAACCAAAATATGACAAGAATCAAAAAAGGAGAAAAGGTGTTGAAGTACAAACTCTTATAAAAACAACCGACACACAAATTTTTATGACCATAATTCAGTTGGGTTTTGGTCGCAGCTGCAGTCTAATTTTTAGTTGGTCTTGGGCTTCTAGATTTACTTAACTAAATTCAATTACGGAGTCAATGTTTTTTTTTTTATTTGATTATATTAAAGTTTGATACCTTTGCCAAATTTCACTAATTATTTAACACGTGTGGCCTTCAAAATGTGACTCCTTTGGAAGAATAACAAGAAGTCCTTCAGTTTTGGATTTTGGGCCCTAGAGAGGATTTAAGGGTCATGTCAGAACCCCTTGGCTGTTTTCACAGGAATATATTTTCTCCTTTTAGAGCAGTACTTAGCAAGCAGTGTCTTGAATTGAGTGATGTAACTTATTACATTATTACATTACAAGTCTACATGTTGAGAAGTGAGTACTGTGACTACTTTCTCTGTAACATATAAACTACTAGTAGCTTGCTTAACACTTGCCTTTAAATAAAGTGCATTCTATATATATTTACATCAGACATTTCAGTTCAGGGTTGCTGAATTTTATTTAGCTTTGAGGATACCCAATAGATTTTTCCCCAATAAAATAATGTGACGGCGAAGGGCTGACGGGCTCCCCAATATATTACTTATGTACTGCATCCCTATTTTATCCACGAGATATAAGACAAGAAAAGATCTGTGATAGGTCTTTTCAAAGAGCACAAACAAATGCAGATACATGCATGAACATCAATGTATTCCGACTTGCTTTACGAATTGTTCACATGTATTTTATGCCAATGAAATAATAAAAAAAAAATGAACCCAGGAAGCTTGAACGTTTTTCGTGAAACCATCTCCATTACAATAAATAAGTTATATTCTTCAGAGCATTTGTTAATACTTACAGGCAAAAAAGTAATATCTGAAAACTGCATTTTTTCTATGTCTGCAAGACAGCCTCTTTCTCTTTGTCATTTTAAAAGTGGAACAGCTGAAAATCGCCACAACCCTGAGAAGCACAACTGCCATTTATGACAATCGATCCTTTTTTATTCATAAATTTTAACGTGGATGAAACGAGCAAGGTAAGGGACAATTCCTGGCATCTCTGCTTATCTACAGCTTTCCTATGTTTTCTTAAAAATAGTTTACTCCACCAGGACTCATTTCCAAACAAGTTAAATTAAGCTTCTCAGTCTTGACTGAATTTTACCTGGTAAAGCCTGGTTTTGCTGTGTGTAATTAAACCAAAACGGTTTTGTAACCAAGATAATAACATTTTAAATGTGCAAACCAAAACTAATCTGAGGGTTTGCATTTCCATCAAAACAGAAAACAAACAAACAAACTCTTAACTCACCTATTCAGTAGCCAGATACACTGATTAGCCATTATCTGATAACCATTAACCAGTAATGGGAATAACACTGAAAATATGGTTACAGAGGCATCTGTCAGTGCTTTTCATCTATTTTAGAAGAGGGAGATTATCTTTATTTTGTCACATCCAGTCATACAACACAACATTAGCAAAAATTTGTCCCCCGCTTTTTAAATGTTATGTATTAAACCCGAGCAGTGGGCAGCCGCTGAGCAGTGCCTGGAGAGCACTTAGAGGTTAAGTGTCCTCTTGAATAAACGGTAACCAGATGGTAAATTGTAATAATTAAATTAACAAGAAACAGATTGAACTGTCTAAGAATCCCTGTTTTTTTTTGCGCCTGCTGCATATTTTATGTTGGACAGCAGGGAGGCGTGTTAGCGGAGTTGCGATCGTGTTTGTTGCGGAATTTCGGGAGCGAAAAGTCAGGAAATTTAGACAGGCCTTGCTCAGACGACAGCCGCGGACGGAGATGGTGAAACAGTTTAGTAATCCTGTAAGGGGACTTGTTGATAAAATATGAATACTTTGTGGTAAAATGTGATGTTGTTTACTGTAAAAGCCACTTTCTGTTTCTTAAATTTGGATAGGATTGCTAATGCCGACAAAGCTAGGGGTCCGTGTGCACGGTGCCCCGCCGTAGGTACCTTGTTTCCACTTTTCTCCCCTGTGGCTTTTGAAAATAATGAACGAGTATTGAATTAAAAATGCTATTTTACCTTCCTCGTTTTTTTTTTAAATGTTATTTTAAAGTTGAATATTATGGTGATATTGTAACATTTAAATAAAACGTGTTGAAATATTTTTGTCGTATGAACTTCATTAAAAGCAACCATCGCGCACGCCTCACAAACGACGGTTTACAATCCCGCGTGAAGAATTAGGTGAGGAAATGCGGACGCTGTGCGCTGAGGTTCAGGCCCGGAAATCACAGTAACCAAGTATGATCAATATTCTAATTAACTATTATTTTGCACAGATTTTCTGTCTTGTTCAGCAAAATAGACCTATTCATAGATTAAAATAGACCAGCACACACAGAGGACGGCGCTTTTGGTTTGCTGCCGGTGGATAATTCTATTTTTATTTTTATTTTTTTAATTCTTTTATTCAGAAATACAAGGAGGACTCAAATAGACATTGAGTGTTTTGCTTAAAAGTGACCTTCAACCCAACGTGTTTTGTTCGGATTTCAAAATGTTTTCTTGCATGCAGAAATGTAATTTCGTTTCCTCTGCAGTTGTTAATTGATTTAAAAATATGCAAAAAATATACTGTGTATACACAACATAAAGGCAAAAAAAACCTATCTTCTTCTTTTCCTTTCGGCTTTTCCCTTCAGGGGTCGCCACAGCGAATCAACCTTTTCCATCTAACCCTATTCTCTGTATCCTCCTCTCTCACACCAACTACCTTCACATCCTCTCACTACGTCCATAAATCTTCTCTTCGTTCTTCCTCTAGACCTCCTGCCTGGCGTCTCCAATTCCAGCATTCGTATACCAATGTAGTCCCTATCCCGCTATATGCCTTGTTAATTTTAAATTCAGAAGGGTTGGATGGCTCCTGGTGTTTTCGTTTCTGTGGGGAGACGGGTCCGGTGAGTGGTAAAAGGTTGCCAGCCCCTGGTCTATAAGAATGGAACCACCTTTGACAAGAGCTGATTTGTGATGGTTACTGTATCAGAGTATCTCCAAAACTGCAGCTCTTCTTGGTCTGCAGCAGTCAGTCTCTGTAAAAATAAACCCAAGGAACGGAAACCTGCGAACTGGCACCAATTTTGTGGATTGCCAGTACAGACTTATTCGTGGGGAGTGGAAGACCCTTGACGTACTGCTAAAATCAATGCTGTGTTGAATAGAAAGGTATAAACAAAACCCCCCCAGCAACTACATTGGGCTTCAGAACTGCTCAAGGGAGCAGCAGGTTTGACCCCTGAAGGCATCACATCATGATCTCCAGACTAAACTACTCCTTAATGTCTTGGTGCCAGATACCACAGTGTCACTGCAGAGCACTGTTCGAGTCCATGCATCGATGTGTCAGGGCTATTTTGGCAGGAAATGGGGAGGGGGAGTCAATGAGGTAAAGGGTTTTTATTAAATACATACCGGTGTACCCAACAAATATGTACTGGAAATGCTGTTTTTCCAAACAGTGCCAGTAACACGGCTGAAAAAAAGATTGATAACACAAGGAAAAGTCCATCCATCCATTTTCCCGCCCTGCTTTGTCCTAATGCAGCTAATCACTGTGTTCGTCCTATGTGCAACAGCTCTATATCCTTCTTTGACAGCCAGGCTGATCGCTTTTGACTTGAAAGCTGATTCACATGCATTTCTTTGTGTGTTTTCTGTGATGAGGGTGTGTGCATGAAGCGCAATTTCATTGGTCTGATGTGACGAGTAAATGTTTTGGCAGCATGAAGCTCATTAAGCAAAAAAAAAAAATCCATAAATTAGCCGTTTCATTATTTAAGCCGGAGTGTTCAAAGCGTGTGAAAAAAGTAGTGGGTTACAGTCCGGAAATTATGGAATGTCATGACCAATCTGTTTATTTTCATAGACGTAGAGGTGCACAGTGGTAATGTCTAAAAAAAACATTTAAAATTTGATTTTGATGTAAATTTTGTGTTGGAAATTTGCCTTCAGTGAGTTAAAAACAAACTGCTAGACACCAGGGTGATAAAATCAATTTATTCTCTTTTTTCATGTTTTTACATTGACAAAACACTGGAACTGCAAGAAAGTTCTTCTGGACAACTTAACAGTACTGTTGTTAGAAACATGGCAAATAACTTGGTTTGAAGGCTTTTTTATCCATATACATTAATGAGATCGATAAATCAAGACAATAGTATTGTCTAGCTTCAAAATGAAACATGACTGGCCCTATAATAAAACGAAAATCTTCTTTCTGTTGTCGTACTTGGTCTCGAGACCACTTTTCAATGTTATACATTGTAGACTGCGAAAACCATAATGGCAGCTCTGTTTGTGATTTTGAGGCTGGAAAGAGACATGATCTGATGGATTATTTCACTTCAATCACTGAGAATCCTAGAGATGAAAATGGCTGAAACAATGTGTACATTGGTGATAAAAAAAGAGGACTGAGTTCATAATGAAGCAGGAAGTCATGATCAGGAAGACAAAGCAGCCTGGCCGCAAGGCATGCTCATTATTTTATGATTCCATCAGCCTGTGATCTGAAACAGAACCTCCACCTGCTAGTTTGTGATATTACAGAGGAAGTTCAGCAAACTTCTTGGTGATGCCTGCATGATGACATCACTTGTTCCAGCCAGTTACTTCATAGAAAAGACTCTTCAGGAGCCGCGCTTCATACGTGACTGTGTTCTTGCCAATATGGATCCGGCTTTCCTCCAGGGGCTGCTCGATGATGGCCGGCACCTCCCTTCCATACCCTGCCCAGAGGGAAAACCACTAATAACTGTTGGCTGGACAGTAGGTGGCATTGAGTTAATTCATGTTATCATAATACTGTAAATATGGCTGATAGCACTTGCAGGGTCTTGTAATTACTAAATACCGAGGAAATCAAAATTGGCAAGCTCAAACTGGCTTGAGTATTTTTAATGTGTTTCCTTGTTTGTCAGTGTCAAATGAAGAATAAGTAACAGCAATATTACAGGTAATTGAGACTGGAACAGGCTTTTAAGGGCATTTCAAATATTAAATATTAAATATTAAATATTAAATAGGGTTATTGATATTTCTGGGGGTTGCAAATATTTCACAGTTATTTTCTGGCTAATTGAGTCTCAGCACAAAATTGAGAATTTTGGCCCAAAGGTTCATATGCGAACTTTGCATAAGGTCCCTCTTTTGATGCTCAAAAGAAGTTGGACAAAGATTTCTTTTACATTAAAAGAAATAACTACTCTATGACTATCCTAGATGTGTAACCCATTTTCTTCATGAAACTTGATAAACTTTATTAAGCCTTAAACGCATCACTTAATATTATTTCATTGTGAAATTAGCTCCAACTTGTCATAGCTAATGCATTAATCACTCTTTCACTTTATCTTTTCATGCTGCTTTGGTGGTTTAATCTTGTGTTTTGGTGATAATTACCCTCACAGTGCTCCAGGAACTGAATACAATCCTGTACCACGGCGCCTGTCAGCATGACCATGTGTTTGGACATGTTCTCCAGCAGGGACAGGAAGCACCGCTTGGCGTAGAACCATGTGTCTGTCCCCAGCTACACACATGAATGCAGGCATACAAACGCACACACACACACACACACACACACACACACACACACACACACACACACACACACACAAACAAACAAACACAAAGCATCATCTGATATGTGGAGATTCTAAGAGCTTTATCACCCTTAGATATCAGAATTTGCTATCTTTCTTTCTCAGTTATAATTCAACCATTCTACCCCCTTGTTGTATTAGAGGGGAACCATGTGCTAACAATTTGGTGTGCTTGAACATGACATCTTTAGGACTAAAGTTAGAGCAGGGAGGCATAGACAGAAAATAAGTCTCAGAATGTATTTTAAATATAATGATATAATAGATAGAAATGGTTTGGGCCTGCACCACTTCATATTTTTAAACTCCGCTCAATGGAAAAAAAACTATATAGTGAAAGGATTGCCGAAAGGATGAGGCAAGAAACATGCACAGTGACTGTTTGTGATATCAGCTGGAGTGTAGTGGACTCAGCTGCAGCCAGATACGGATGTCGTGATGAGATCAAAAGGTCCAGTGGAGGTTGAGTCTAACCAGGTCAGAATAGCTGCAGGAAAAGGCCTTGACAGCCTCAGGTTTTTTTTCTTAAATCCATAAGCTACAAAAGTGGTAGCTTACCCAATGTTTCAGAAATGATCTACTCTACACGATGAAGACACAATGGCTAACCTTCTTATTGTAAGGCTCAAGGCTTTTGATGACGCGGGAGATTCCAAACTCATAATTTCCCTTAGCACAGTATAGAGTCCTGAAAGAAAAGGAGAACGTTGAAAATACTTAATTGCACAGATTTAGATATTCATGGATAATCTTCTTGTCCTTTCCCCATTAATTGAGACATTTATGTTATCTAAATTCAGTTTGTCACACACAATATTTGGAGTTATTTGCAGTGCAACAATCTGTTCAAATGACACAAAGAAGTAAATAAGAATACAAATGTGAAATAATAATTAGTCGTACAAATGTTACTCAGCTTTTCGTAAAGGGACTTGAACATATTTGGAAGAAGCAGACAGGTCATGGTATCATTTTTGCATAGTAAAGACTTTTCTATTACAAAGGAGAATTATGCGATTTGGAGGCTCATGTACAGATGCAAAGATTTATTGCAAGACTCTGATGGCTTGACAGTAAGTACATGGGCTGCAGTAATGAAACGGCCAATAAGGATGATTGACAGGCGAAAATGGAACTCACCCGATGACTAGGTTAACGATACAGAGGTGAAACACCTTCTTATCGGGATCGTCATAGGAGATCTGCTCCTCCTCTTTCTCTATCTTCCTCATCAGCTCCTCAGCCTGGTGGAATCAAATGGAGAGGGGGGTGAAATCATCACACTGGGTGAACAGGAAAACTTCAGAGGAATTTTCAATAGCTCTATAAACAGTGTTCTACTGAAAGTGTACCTTTTAACCTCACTAAAGTTTGATCATAAAATAGGACATGGTATTTACTTTTAGACACATAGGCTCTTCATTGACTGTATACATTTTAAGAGTTCTATCCTCATAATAATTCTCTTTATAAGCCTTGGACTCACAGTTAAAGGCACAATAGCGACCGTTATGTATACACGATATTTTCTTTTTAGTCAAACATCTTTCACAGCCATTGTCACACAACAAAGATTCAGTATCTCTCATCTGAGCTGAAAAGATGGTTAGAACAGTTCACTCAATTAAGAAATTGTTTTAAAATTATTTTTTAAATTATTCTTATTCCAAATTATTTCCATTGAATCTTGGTTTTAGATGTTTTTCTAGTTTATTAACATGATACCAAAAGGAATTTTGGTATCATGAACATCAGGAAGAAATCAAAAATAACAAAAACAAATGAAAAGGAAAATTGTGATAAAACAATAGAAAAATACATTGCTTTTAAATGTTTTTCAAAATCTTGTTGAACTGCAAGTGTACAGTGTAGAGCTCAAGAAGTTATTTCCAGTATTATAAGCCAATCCATTATGTCATATGTGTAAAGGAATTCTTTTAAAATATATTTTTTAATTATTCTTGTTCCAAATGTTTCCCATTAAATCTTGTTTTTAGATGTTTTTCTAGTTTATCAACATGATACCAAAATGAATTTTGTAAAAAGTGACATGAAAATTAGGAAGAAATCAAAAATAACAAAAGCAAATGAAAAGGAATTTTGTTATAAAATAATAGAAAAATACATTGCTTTTAAATGTTTTTCAAAATGTTGTTGAACTGTAAGTGTACAGTGTACAGCTCAAAGGGTTATTTCCAATATTATAAACCAATCCAATATATTATATGTGCAAACCAGTCATTGGCACATTTTTATATACAATACAATATAACACACACACACACACACACACACACACACACACACACACACACACACCCGTTCTGCTCTTCTCTTTTCCCTCCCCGCTTTCACTTTCTGTAACATGATGTTATTTTCCCCCCTTTGTTTTTTTTTTTCAATAATCTCTTTAT
>CAAKHD010013184.1:300862-315778 GCA_901007705.1 Fistularia tabacaria | reverse complement strand
ATTAAATTTCTCACTCTTAAATACATAAAATTTTTCCACAAACACAAATTATATCAACAAAAAAACACACACACAATATCACACTCTCACACTCTCTCTCTCACACACACACACACACACACACACACACACACACACACACACACACACACACACACACACACACACACACACACAACAGTAAATACAATGTACCTCTTCGTTCTGGCTGGTCATTATGTAGGACACACACAAGTTGGCCAAGACAACAGCACTCACATTCAGGATCTGCATTAAGATGAACAAAGCATTTATTTGTCAGCTGGGATTTAAACACACAAATAATGCTGCTCACTTTCGCCATTAGAACCGGTCAGTTTTGAGCACCTTTTAAAAAAAACAACCCTACTGCTTTAATATTTCCTAGACATGTCTACTGTAGACTGGTCAACTGTTTCTGATTTAAGTTGTTATCAACAAGGTACATTAATTTTATTATTTATGTTATGTTAAATGTCATGTACTATTAAAATATATTATATCATAAAAAATGTTATAGAGATCACCTGTGCTTAAACTTAATGCACTGAACCCCAAGTCCTGCTGTGGAATTAAAAGACATATTTAAAGAAATTCTGAAAGACCACAGCATAGATTATTAGATTTCTAATTTGTGTAAGTCCAAAAGGAATAATATGGAACATATGCAACACAGTATCATACAGTATCAACTGGCATGTTAAAAAAATGTGTTTCCCAAAAATAGATTCTGTCAAACCCCACTGTGAATCGATGACTCGCTGGGCTAAGACAGAGTCACATGACAAAAATTGTGGTCTGGAAATTTGGTTGGAACCACTGCTGAAAAATCTAAAAACCTGAAATTATTGAGAAGGCTGTGTTCACGGAGGCTGAGAATATCAATGTCAAATTGTGGGTCAAGAGAAAGTTTAACAGAAAGCAGAAAAATGGACATAGAAAAATATTGCTGTTAATTATTACATTATTTCCAGTTCCATTAAATAAATAAGACAAACTATACTATTTGTTTCTAATATTGTTTTATTTTTCATTTTAAAGGCTTCTTCAAGATGTGGCACAATTCTGTTGCCCCTGTAATTTTTCCAATCTAGCAGGCCTTTTCATTGAGAAGTTGTTATGCTCCTCACCATGAACCAAAGTGCACTTTTCTGAAAATGTAAGAAATAAATTTCTCTAGTCACAAATGGCAAAATCATCACTGCAAACAAATAACTTAGAAAGACAAAAGACAAAATCATTAAAGCCTTCATTCACTTAGATTTCATGCACCAATGCAAAGTCACTGCAAAGCACTTTGTCAGTTTTTACCGAAGGCTTGCACTTGCAGGGACACTCCTGAATGTTACACTGATCCACCTGGAGGGAAAGACCTCAGGCTGTCAGTGCTTTGCCTTCTAATGTCCAATACAGAATGACAAGCTTTTAAAGGATATTTCACACATTGTTTCCCTCCCTACATACATTTCTTTCTGTCAGGGATTTCCCATGCCTGCTACTATAGATTATACTTAAAATAGTAATGATCCAAAATTTGTGCAAAAACAAAAATGTGAGGAGCTACCATTTTGATGAACAGCGTACTCACGTTATTGTAGTGTTTCTTGACAATGGGCTCATAGAAGCCGATGGCTTCCTTGTACTTGTTCTGCATGAAGAGCACGTGGGCTACGTTTAGCTTCCACGTATCGTCCTCGTTGCACACTTCCACCGACTTACGGAACAACTTCTCCACCATCTGAAAGTTCTCCCGGTTCCAGTATATCTTCGCCTGTGCCATTAGGACCACAATATACCTGAAAGGAAAACTGAACCATCAGATAGTGTAGAGAACAAATTTATATAGAGCTATACATTTGACTGGTATTCCCTTGCAATCCAAGGACAAAAAAAGGTAGTAGGCGTTAAAGCGTAGTTAAGATCAAGTAGGACAAGTGGGGGAGTCACTTGCAATGCAGCTTGTAATTTCACTTGAGAAATGTGAATTTTATTTTTTATATCTGGTCAGCATGGTCAGTATTGTGCTGTTCTCACTATCTCTACATCTCTGTTTGCTATATTAAATATAGATAGAGGTTAGACATATATTTGTAGAACTCAATTTCTTGACCATGCAGCAAATGGTGCTCATAGCCCAACTGTGATAAAGCAGAACTGCTGCAGTAAGACAAAGTATCATGTTCTCTTTGACTTCTTTACAATAATCAGCCTAACCAACCTACTTTACCTACTATGTTAAAAATCTCTGCTTTCGTGATTTTTTTGTTGATTCCTTTGCAGACTGCTTTCACTCCGTAAATGTACGATCCCTCTATGAGTTTTAATTAGATATAAAAAGACACTTTCCTCTCTGAATCCTCATTTTACTTTCAAACCGCATTTCCACAATAATGTGTGTCATTTTCAGGTGATGCACATCATTTCAGTCATTTGTAGTCAGTCAGCTATATATGGGAAAGAAAAGCCATCAACTAGAAATTAAGCCTTGACAGACACTGGACAGAAAAAAAATGCACCGTTGTCTTATCTAGTTGCAGCAGTGTAAGCATTGCATTTGGGAAATGTCGCAGAACAACGTGTTGCACATCATTAAATGTTTCAGCCTAGTTTGATCAAAACCGGCCTTTAGGGTAAAGACTCGTCGAAGTGACACCTGCCACGACAGGGCAAGGGAGTCATCTGCTGCCTCTGCTGTTTCAACACTGCAAAGACTTCAGCTGACAATAATCTAGCACACACAAATTCTGTTGCTGTTAACAGAAAGATGGATTATGGTGTCAATAGTTGTCATTCATCTGAATTCAATAAGAGAAATGGTCTTGAGGTGCAGATATAACAGCTGACACAATTTCCAACCCATCATCCGGGTTTTGGAAATGCAGTTGCTTTGTAACAGACAACTGGTCAACTAAAAAGTATATATGTATTTGGGTAGATGCAAATCAACAGTTAATCATTCATGGATGAATCACAGTTACAGGACTACTAAACAGTGACTAATACTAAAAATGTCCTCTTCATTCAAGGATGAAAATAACTGAAGCAAAGCTGCAGCGGCAAATGACCACAATAAGTTTTCACTAGATGAAAACTGTTTGAATGTGGGTGTATGTATCCTACTGACTTCTCTTGCATTAGGTCATAGTCATGCAGGGCTTTCTTCTGTGCGTCATCGTCCCGTCCGACTCTGGCTTCCTGCACCTAGTATAAAATTGATATAAACATTCAGCAAGAATCTTAACATCAGCTTAAAACATCTCCTCCAGTGACAGCAGCCCTGTGACTGCTGTCATGAGAAGTTTGGAAAAGGTTTAAGGAAACCAGTAAATTTGTAGTTCTAAAATGACAGAGGGGTCTTCATCTAATCTACCATCTTAAGTCAAGATCTAAGGGAAAGGACGATGGTTGAACAGTTAGCAAGAAAGATAAATAGCTAGATAAATGGTGCCTTAACATAAAAAAGGTATAGAATAAAAACGTCGGAACAAAATGTTCAAAACATTGGAATGATTGTAAGAAAAAAAAGAAAATTTAAAGCTGGAGGGTCATCAACTACCTGCTTAGCCAGCTTGCGAAGCTGCTCTGTGAGTTTGCCATTCATCTCATCAAACTTCCTAAATGCCTGAGACAGAATAAAGTAATGGAGGAATGTTCCACAGTCACATTCATGTATCACAAAATAATACAGTCTTGGAATAAAGTGTTAGATACCAGGACAAAAGTTACGAATTACCAGAAGGTGGAAATGTGCCACTTAAAAGTCATGCTACATTCTTCAGTACGTACCTCCTCTGGAGCTGTCTGGCAGGTCAACAGGGCATCAAGGAAATCATACAGATACTGCAAATGTAAATAAAATCATGTCAGCCCGTGTATTGTGTGAAATTGTAACCTTATTCGATGGATGATTAAAGCATGTTTAGTTTATTGTATTATATCCTAATTGTGTACTTTCAGTCAATTTGATTGATAGCTTTATTTCTTTTTCAGACAAATACTTTCCATGTTTTCAATTTTTTATCACATATATTTGCTGTGTTATTTAGCCTTAAAAAAATCACCTGGTGTAAAAGATGCTACTTTAATTGTATAGAACTAACATATGATACACTTAATTAAAACATGATGCAGTTAAGTGATACTTAACGCACCCCATGTGTCTAAATTAACTCCACAGTTGCAGCACAAAAAATAGCATTTATTTGTCCATGAAAAACTAATTTTATGGCATGCAATAAAGATAGAATGTAGTGCACACAATTGTTTTTGTACATTTGATATTTCAAGCACAATTTACAGGTAAAATGTCCATACCATTACTTTAGAAAGATTTGTCATGTTCTTTGTTACTTTTTCTTCCCGACTAACCCAGTAATCATTTTCTTTTTCAAGGCTGTGATTTGCTTATCAGTTCTGCAGTCTTGTTGTAATTTGCGCTATATATGACTTTCACATTTTCAGCATGTGAACTACCATAAAAATTTACTATATTATTGTCACTGCTGTCATAACATTCGGTTTCCGATATGACCCTGACATGTAGTCTGAAAATGCAGCATCAATTTATCTGTAATTTTCAAATGCACTTGTGAAAAATATCGGTCCGAATTTTGACAAATATAATGAATATATATAATATAATACAATGAATCCCAAATTCAGATGCAAAACAGCCAAATGATATTATAAACAGTTGGTATGTTTTTATTAATTTAGTCAAGTCTGGTGTTATGAGGTGTCCCCATCCTCACTCAGCAAAAATATATGCGTTCAAGGTATTTTCTAAAATGTTACTTTGTGTAAAGGCTAGGTAGGTTATGTAGCATTAGAGTACCGTAAGGGGGACCTTGCCCAAACACAAAGACAGTTCTACTGTGAAAGAACAAGTTGATTGTAGGCAGAATTATTTCAAGAGAGTTACTTACAGGGGAGAGAAACTTATAGGTCAGGTGGGCGTTCTCTGCCAGAACGTCTGCAGCCAGATCGAAATACTGAAATGAAACATAGGGCAATCAAAGCATAGAGTAACAATAATGCCATTTGATGCATTAACCGACTTCCAGCAGCACTCACAAAGCACAGCTATTTTTCTCTATGAGACCACCAGAATGGACCCTCACTGGAAATAAAGATGGTTGAAAAGACATACGGTGTATCCTGATTCATCACCATGGTCTGAATCATGCACACAAATCCAGTCTGGTAGCACGCAATATGATACCTTGATAAAATAAATATGAGAAGATGGTGCTTGTTTACGCAAATGCCACACAACGAGACAAAAAAATAAAAAATAAGTTCTCTATGAACATACACACATGTACGTGTGTTTACACATCCACATGCACCCAACAAACCCAAACACATACATACATATATGCATCAAGTATTAATTATTTATCCATTAATATTACATGGATGGATTATTCATAACATTTGTGATAATAGTTATTTACTGAGACAAGTCCATTTGACATTAATGAATGATCCAATACTAAAAAAAAATATATATAGATACATTTTTAAGCATATGAACATTAATAGGACTGGTGACACTTGGGTCCATAGTAGTTCATTATTAGCATATAAGCAATATATTCTTTTCCTTTCAGCGACTCCCTTCAGGAGTCGCCGCAGCAAATCATCTCCTTCTGTCTCACCTTAACCTCTGCATCCTTTTCTCTCACATCGAATAAATTCATGGCCTCTTTCACGACAGCCAAAATATCTCATATTAGTTCTTCCTACAATTTATGCAGTTACATTCAAGATTTTAAAAAATTCCCTCGTTGTCCAACTGAGTTGTAGTGGCAGTAGACTGAGGAGGTCAACCCGAACCTTCCTCACCCCACTAAACAATGCTTGCTCTTCCTGTTGGACCCCAAGGCATTTTCAGGTCAGGCGGGATATATAGCTTTTAGAATGTCCTGGGTCAACCACAGAGCCTATCACCACATGACAATCTCAAACGGGAGTTGTGAAGACATCGTTATTAGATGTCTAACCTACCACAACTGACTTCTTTCAAAATGACATAGTCGTGACTCTACCCCAAGAGCCCAATCGAAGCTTCCCCACACCTTGTCATGGGGATAAGTCAGAGCACCCTGCAGTGGACAGTCATTTCCAAGTTAATCTCTAAGACCTCATTCACCTGTGAACAAGTATCTAAGTTTCGTAAACTTCTTAACTTGGGGCAGTACCTTTACACCTCTTCTAAAGTGTCAAAGGGACAATCCACTGGTTTCAAGGAGAGGATTATGGTTTGACTATCACCACTTACAACATTTGTAAAGAGATCAGCTGGCTTGTAGTAACATCCCTGTGACCCCACACTCCCATACTTTTTGTCCCTTTGACTACAGAGGCTGTAGCTCTTCTGGCGCTGGACCTGTCCGCAGCTTCAGGAGACCCCTGGGAAAGTCATGCCAGAAAGGCCACATTCTTTTGTTTGACAGTCTCCTTCAATGCTGATGTCAAAAGGGTACCAGGTTGCTGCCAAGACAAGCACAGATGACTTTCTGACCTCAGCTCAGGGAGGCTGTTTCCACAATGGAGGCTTCAATCATCAACCACTCAGTTGTCCCCAACCACCTGTAATGTGGGAGGAATAACTCTGAAGGTGAGAGCAGAAGACGTGGCAGACAGGGGTCTTCACCAAATATTCCCGGGACAGTCAAACGAACCATTTTGATCTATTTAGCATACTTCTTCACCACCTGATCCAACTCACCACCAGATGGGGACAGTTCTGCTCTACTCTCCCCCATTAAGCAAGACATATAGCCACGGATCCAGTGATACATCTATGAAGTCAATCATTGATCTCCAGCTTAAGATATTTTGGTACCAAGCACACTTATGAACAGCCTAATGTTAAAACATGGTTTTTACTATGGCCAATTGGTGCTTTGCACAGAAGTCCAATAACAAAACAAAATGTAAATGCAGTAAAACATCAGATCTCTTTCCCCTCGTAACATGATCATTAGGAGGTGATCCTCTTGATGAGTGAGGAACTAATGGTTGGAAAGTTTCTTCACACCTGTTCAATACTATTCACCTTGAGTAACTCCTGAAATAAAGAGTGCCACACCCCTCAAGGAGTTTGAGTCCAGACCCAATATTAGAGGAGAGTCTAAACATAATGGCTCCTTCCTGCCAGAGAGATGGTATTATTTGTTCCTTAAAGCCAATGGAAAAACTCCTAGGGCCGGCCAAGTTTAGGTCTCCACCTATGTGCGCAACCCAAAATACAAAGCAGCTGACCCTGATATCTGTCACTGAAGACAGTGAGCCCACAAGGAGTTAGTTATTCATTATCATTTAAATTGTAAAAATTGAAAACATTTTATCGCCACCCAACAAAGTTTATACGACAGAACAGCATATAGCGATATACACAAGAAATGGAAGACATGGCCATTTCAAATACTTCTGTATAAATTTGACTTACCTCGTGTTTGCAGTAGAGGAGAAGCAGGTTTCCAAAGGTAACAGGGGGAAAAGAGGGCTGCTGCAGCAGAAAGGCGAGCTTCTCAAAACCCTCTGAAGGCTTTGTGTCCATGCTCACCAGGGCCTGGTTGTGGAGGGTCACTGAGTCCAGCTCCTGCCAAAAACAAAATAAAACAATAATACATCTTTGCAATTCCCCATACTCTTACTTCTATTAACTTTAAATTTAATTTGGATATATATAAGTAGCCTTTTCTAAAGCAGCCAGTTTTGGATGGTCTTTCCAATGTTTTCAGTAACTCTAATTGAACATTATTTGACAGCTTTAAGCAAATACAGCAGTCCTTTTTTGAGTTTGCCAAATTGTATTTAACATTTCAAGCTTATTTAGTTGCAGTTCTAAAATTCCAGTGCTTAGTTTTGAATGTGATTGGATAAACAAATCTATTTGTTAAGATCAAAGGGAAAATATTAATCAGATAATCAGGAATATATATATTTATATTTGCCCCCCCCCTAAAAAAACACATACAAAATAATCATATTGTTTGAAATAATTTTATATCTTGGGTAATTGAAAATGTGGAAAGTGGAACCATGATGCATTGCTACATACATTGTGAAGAGTATTTGCAAAATAAATAAAATATCTAAAAAATTTGAAGCATGTCAAATTTTTGAGTACTCAATTTTTCTCCCAATTGATAATTGATGAAAACATTGACCAGATTCCAAAAAAATAAAATACAGGTATAACTAATTGTATCAGTCCAAAAACTGAATAGGCTCTATCTTGGTCAATACTCACCGTCGAACACTCCAATACACTCCGGTAACAATCTGATAACAAACTGTTCAATAACCATGATTTATACACATAAATACTACATGCAATTATATACGGGTATTTGGAAATACGCATGTATATACGTTACATATATTTTTATATACCTTTAACTTTATTTTGTTTATTCTTTTGATCTTTACCATTTTTATTTTATCTTTATTCTTATTTTTATTTTTTAGTATTCGCTTTTTCATTCCCAATTCTATTCACTATTCTGGTCTTTATTCTTATATAGAGTTCTATTTTGATTCGTCTTCACTTAATTCTGCGAGCAGGAGCTGCCTTCTAAAAAAAGCAATTTCCTCCTTGATGATCAACACGGTATTCTGATTGTAATTCTGAAGGAACAAAATACTGCAGGGTTGCCCACACAATCTCCAACAGGTGGCACTAGTATTGCACTTTTCAAAGTGCTTGGTATAAAATGATATTCATGAAGCAATATAAGAGTGGAACAAAGACGGTGCCCCATCTGTATATTAATTCATTTTAATGAGGTAGTTTCAAGGTGATAAAGCCATCACCATTACCTCCATTTAAGCCTTCACACCTACATTTCCATCCTTATACTCTTTTAATCTCTGTTATCTGCAGGTTGTTGGCAAGCAGGTCCAGGCAGATGCACATATCCACGAGAATACATGTACATGTACATGTGCAAACACACTCACATTCAAACTCACACACACACTTACATTGATAAATACTTTGGTTGGTGGTCAGATGTGTTTCTCAAATAAATATATCAAATATATTCAGTGTTTTTTTCAATCTACTTACTTACCACCTTTTCCCTATAAATTCCAGTCAATTATTCCTGGAAGTTTGGAAAATAATGGGTTTAAACTTAAAATTCTTGAGTGTAGCCAATTTACAAAATCCAAATATGTTCTCAGATAATTAACGTGTGCATTTTCAAAATAAATCCTAGGTTAAAGGTTACTAGAAATGAAATGGATATTCTTTAAAACCAAAGTGAAAACGATATTCAGCCTTACCAATATATATACTATAATAAGATATAAGAAATAATGTAACTTTGTTAGATGAATGAATTAAGGATGTTTTTGTGAAGATTTCTCTTTGCTTAATATCTAGTGTTTTTGTTATTATTTACTAGTACATAAAACTCAAGTATCTATAACGAGTTTTTCTAGTTAGAGATAATTTTTCTAATATGCTAACATCATTTATTTAAAAAATACAAGGAAGACGTCACAGGCAATCTGCCATGGATGTGTTGACATAGAAATTTGGATAACGATTAAAAATGAATAAATGCCTATATCATTTTGAAAATTTTGATTTATTTTAGTGTTTATTTAATGTAAGCTCATAGATACATGCAAGTGCATACATGCACATGCATGCACAATGAATAGAGGCACAGAATGGCTGGTGGCAATTACCTCCTGTGATCGCGGGGGCATATCAGTCAAAGCCTCCTGAGCTCCTTTTACTGCAAAAATAGAACCAAACCGAAAGGAGTTTGAACAGTACTGCTCCAACAAATTTTACAAACAAATTCTAAATAAAAAAGAAATGAATGTATAAGTTCCTGAAATTTCTGCAGATCAGATAAACAATAACAATCAATCAATAAACAATCCAACTTCTCATTCTTAATAAAGAATAAAGAAAAATGTGGCACATATACTTGTCTTTTGCATAAGTAATTTCCTGATGATTTAAATCTGTCTGTTTTTTTTTTATATATTCAAGAGATACTAACTGCTGATATACTTGTAAATTTTGCTGTTAATTTGGAAACAGTTACCTTGTGCATCACAATTTTAAGAGCAAACAAAGGAAACCAAAACACAGGATCATAGTTTAAACTCTATTCAATAAACATTGATGAATTACCCAACCCCTTTTGAAGCAGTTCTTACAGTTCTTCAGTTGATATTCGATGGCAGCTTTGAGGTTGAAGGCCTCGATCAACGCAGTCTCATGCAGTACCAGTGTGTTGCCCACACTGTGTATGTCGATCCCCTCAGTTGTCATGCCGACACTCAGCTCTAGGAAACAAAAGCAAGTTATTAGGTTACTGAAGTGTATGTGATTGTGAATGAGCAATGATGCTATATTTGATATTGTTTCACCTGGGTGTTCCCTGATGCCACGCTCAATGATCTCAGCAATGTACTTGAGGGCCTGATCGTAGCTCTTCAGGCTATAGTAGCACAGGGCAATGTTGTATGACAGTGCTGAGAAAGACAGAAAAAAACAGCAGATACAGTTTGTTTATCAATAGCAAGACATTCACTTTTTACATGACTAGTTTTATCAAAGTCATATCAAAGTCAGATTTGTAGTTTCATCATAGGGAGTTGAGGAGAACATGCTAGATGTTAAAAGTCAGAGAAGGATGCTAAGGTTGGCACTGCCGGGCAAGAAGCCTGGAGGAAGACCAATGAGAAGATTTATGACGTATGGAAAGAGGACATCAAGTTAGCTGGTAAGAGAGAAGAGGGGTTAGAGGGAGGAAGCTGGTTCTCTGTGATGAAGCCTGAAGGGAAGATCTTAGGGAGTTGAGGGTTCTCCCATAATGCCATCTTTATTTGGTTGAAATAAAACACAAAAATATACTGTCAGCTGCAATGCTAATCTGAGCTGTTTAAAAAGTCTAAGGCTCTTCCAAAGCATTTGGGAATCAAATGTTGTTCTAAGTGAAACTCTGCCGTAGCATGACATGATAATAACATATGGAGCCATCAAAGCTAATGACACTGCTGGTATTGCACATGGTATAAAAGGAAATACTGTACAGCATTTCAGCAAGCAAAGGGGAAACTGTTCACATTTTTCTATGAAACTAGTCAGCATTGTGTGTCTTTTGCAGAAGACAAAATTGTGGTTTATTCTTTGATGCTTTGCAGTTTTACAGGGCCACTGACTACCACAAGAAGTCCCATTTACTTAATACTAAAGATTTTATTTTGGTTCAAATTTATTATTCAGTATTTAACAGTTATAAAAATATCCTGAATAAATGTAATCCTTTAGCCTTTTAATGCAAATCAGTTAACTTTAGGTATGGTCCACAATGGATAAGGCAATAATATGTGATGAATAGAGTCATAATGGAATGAAGAATATAAGTCTCCCAAGTGGCTGGATTGATATATAATGAAGGTGAACAGGAAAATTAGACAAAGGTAAGATCATATTTTCTACAATGCAATCAAGGCAAACGTTATTTCTTGCATCTTCCATGTGATATAAACATTTAAAAAAAAGTCCTAGCTTGTAATTGCAGAAATAAAAACAATGTAGGAGAATGTTATCCAGTCATTAGATAAGCTGTGCATCGCAGAATAACAGCTCCCCAGCATGGACTCGTTGGAGTGTTGGAACCTGTCCTGGCAGACACTGGGTGAGAGGTAGGGTACACCATGGACTGGTTGCCGAGGTTCCCATGTTTTTAGAGTGACAATAATTTACCCACCAATTCAAACATCAAGGTGATTTTGTTTTAATCAATTGCATGTTTTTGGACTGTGGGAGGAAGCCAGAGAACCCCAAGAGAACCCGCATAGACATGGGGAAAATGTCAAGATTGCCGGCTATAGAGCTGAGGTTTAAGTGGGGCGGAGCAGGCTTCCAGGAACTTCTAGGTGGAGACTTGAGTGCTTCCACTTCACACCTGCAACCTATCTGTTCTAATCACTCCAACTACTAAAGGACCTGCAGGAGCTCCAGTCTTTACTGGATTGCGTTCCTATTTAAGTGCTTTTGCGCTCTTGGATTCCACAACTCGCAAGTTCACCATTCTAGAACTCTACGTCTCGCCATCCTCGCAAGATCCTCGTTCCAGAATTCTACGTCTCGCCCTGCCTTAGACTCTCCTGGATCTTTCCTGCTTCTGAGTTCACCTTTTATTCTGGCTGACTCAACTGTTTCAGCACAATCTGGCCTAAAATGAACCCAGCAGACGCAGTCAAAACAGCCCTGTCCAAGCAAAGGGGAGCTACTTGCAGAGCGTGACCCTGTGCTTCCTGGGTGAGCTACAGGGTCTCTTTTGTCACCGACTGGATAAAGTGTGTGTGTGTGTGTGTGTGTGTGTGTGTGTGTGTGTGTACTGATTCTAAAAAAAAAATAAAAAAAAAAGCAGGCTCTCCTGTGACCCCTGGATCCTCATCTGTCCTGACCCCACCAAGTCAGGTGTCTGGTCAGGAAGCGGTCTTCTGAGATGCAGTCTTTCCGTCTCCTGATCAGTTTTCTGGTGCGGTGAGCAAGTGTGGTTGGTTTCTTCTAAAGTGTTCTCTGGCAATTTCATGTTCACCACAGTCATTCACCTCTGATGCTTACAAGATTTTCTACACTGTAGCTTTTTTTATGTGGCAGAGCGCTTGCTTGGGCTTTGGCCTACTTTCAATCTCAGTCCATTGACTCGACTTGTAGTCCACCTTCTTGGACGAGTTTCATAGAACCTTCGTTCTGCCACTGAAGGGAGCAGATGCAATCAAGAGGTTGCTTAACCTAAAACAAGGACATCAGTCAGTTACTGATTTCATCATAAACTCCCATATCCTTGTGTCCAAGACTGGATGGCCCTCTGATGTGCTTAAGGGTGTGCGGCTCAATGTTCTCAGCGACCACCTAAAGGACCGGCTAGCCACCAGAGAGGGGGCGGATTCTTTTGAGAGTTTGGTCGCAATGGTCATTCGGATCGATGGCAGGCTGGCTAACCGCCAGAGGGAGAGGAGCTCCAGAGCATCTCAGTTGATGAGAGGGATGAGGGGCCAGCAAGGACACCCACTTCCAGACACCGTCGAATCCACACATTTCCCGTTGCCCTCTGTTAAAAGACAGCACCCGCCAGTAGAGGCAGGAGAACTGGTGGGCGGAACTCTCAAACACAATCCTCCTCGTTTAACTATTTTATGTGATTGTGCAGCTCATGGCCTCCAGGCACTTGTGGATTCAGGGGCTGAACAGAATCTCATCAATCCCAGCGTGGCCCGCCGTCTCAGCCTACACCATGTGCCGTTGTCCACTCCACTTTCTGTTTCTGTGCTGGATGGGAGGGTTCTGACCGCCATCATTCATTAGACCAACCTGGTCACTCATCACTTCAAGTAAGCACAGGGAAAATACAGAGTTCCTCCTGTTGCTCATGTCCTGCTTGTGTTAGACTTTCCATGGTTGGCCCTACACAACCCCCATGTGCACTGGGCTAATGGTCAACTTGAAAGCTGGAGCTTGTTTTACCTAACCGTCTAAAATATGCCCTACAATTTGCCTCTCAAGGCTCCTAAACCAACCACTGACTTAACTTCTGTTCCACCAGAATACCACAACTTGCGCAGCCTTCAGTAAGGATAAAACTGTCCTTGCTGCCACACAGGCCCTCTACCTGGAAGTAGGCTTTACAACCTGTCTCAACCCGAGCATGAGGCCATGGAGACGTCCATCCATGATTCTGTTGCCATGAAATGAGACCCTCCTCCTCTCCTGCGGGAGATGGATTTTTCTATGTTAAGAAGAAAGACTAGACCCTACGCCCCTGTATCGACTACTGTGGATTCAATCAAATCACTGTCAAGAACAAATATCCCCTACCACTCATCATCTTCGCTTTCAAAACCATTCAGGGGTCCGCCATTTTTACAAGGTTGGATCTCTGAAATGCCCACTATCTGGTCAGGATACGAGAGGGTGATGAGTGGAAGACGGCTTTCACCACTCCACTTCATCATTTTGAATCCCGGGTAATGCCTTTTAGTCTCCCTAATGCCCCCGCTGTTTTCCAAGCACTTATCAATGATGTCCTCTGTGATTGCCTCAACCAGTTTGTGTTCATCTATCTGGATGACACTAATTTTTTCTAAGTCTCTCTCTCAGCTCACTGTCAGCATGTTCGAATGGTTCTGCAGTGACTGCTGGAGAACCGCCTCTACGTCAAGGCTGAAAAATGAGTTTCATAATCCCTACATCACTTTTCTCGGTTACATCTTCCGGGGTGGGCAGATGAAGACAGATCCGGTCAAGATCAAAGCAGTAGCGGAATGGCCTCCTCCCACTGACAGGAAACGGCTCCAAAGATACCTTGTTTTTTTTTTCCAACTTCTATCGCAGATTCATCCGTAATTACAGTATGGTTGCAGCCCCTCTCACCAAGTTAACCTCAGCTAAGACCGTGTTTCCTGGACTCCTGAGGCAGATCGGACTTTCCTTCAGCTAAAGGAGAAGTTTTCACCACCACCCATCCTCATTCAGCCAGACCCTGAACGGTAGTTTATTTTGGAGGTGGACTCCTCAAATTCTGGTGTTGGGCCGTTCTATCCCAGACGTCTGAGATTGAGGGTAAATTGCATCCCAGACAGTTTACTCCTGCTGAGCAGAATTATGATGTTGGTGATTGTGAGCTCCTAGCAATCAAACCAGCTTTGGAGGAATTATGACATTGGTTCGAGGGAGCCAAACAACCCTTTCTAGTGTAGACTGACCATTAAAAACATCTCCTACATGCAAACCGCCAAGAGAGTGAACTCCCGTTAAGCCCACTGGTCCTTTTTTTTTTTTTTTTTTTTTTTTTTGGCCTTTTGATTCCCCGTTTTTTTTTCTCCCGTTCCCGTAATATAAAACTG
>CAAKHD010013184.1:289162-300842 GCA_901007705.1 Fistularia tabacaria | reverse complement strand
AATGGAAATGAGGAGGAGGTTGGCTTCCCGTTAATCTTTTTTTTTTTTTTTTTTTTTTTTTTTTTTTTTTTTGGCCGTTTGCATTCTCCGTTTCTTATCATCCAGGTTCCAGTAATATCAAACTGGATGTCTTATCCAAGCGGTTTGCTCCAGAAGGAGACCATCAACACAACCTGTATCCAACCACCTACCTGTCAAGTGGGGGGTGTAACGTGGAGAGTAATATCCGTCAGGGGCTGACCATGGCTCCGGGTCCTGGGAATGTCCCACCAGACCCCCTCTATGTCCTGTCACCTGCTTGATCTGCAGTTCTCCAGTGGACCCACTCCTCAAGGTTCACTTGTCACCCTGGCGCTCACCAGACCATTGCATTGCTTCGGCACTACTTCTAGTGGGCTTCGTTGGAGTCTACCTGGGAGTACGTCTGTGCCAGAAGCAAGGGCACTAATCACTCTCTGCCTGGTCATCTGCAGCCACTTGAGGTCCCTGGCCATCCCTGGTACCATTTTCTCTGGATTTTGTTACTGGCTGCAACCTGTGTCTCAGAGGAGGAGCTTGATCTGGAGGCATCCTCTGTTCAGTATCCTCTGCAGAGAGCCCAACAGGTATGGACTTGTACCAGGGAGGCTCTCCTCCGGACAGCTGAAAAAAAAATCTGTCGTCCGGCTGATCATCATCAAAGTCCAGCCTCCCAGCACTCGCCTGGTCAGCAGGTTTGGCTCTCTGCCAAGGACGTTCCCCTGAAGGATGTGCACAGGAAGTTGGATCCGAGATTCATTCCTTATGAAATTGACTCAACTGTCAGCCCTACTGCCCTCCGTCTCAAGCTTCCCCCTTCCTTGCGAATTCATCCCACTTTTCACGTGTCCCAGGTGAGGCCGGTGGTGTCCAGCCAATTTTGCCCTCTTGCTTATCCGCCTCCTCCCGCCAGGATCGTTGCGTACAGTGTGGTGGCTTCTGGATGTCCGGCGCCATGGTCAGGGCTTCCAATACGTGGACGGGGAGGGTTACGGTCCAGAGGGGGGGTACTGTCCTGATTGCTTGCTATAGTGGGGCAGAGCAGGCTTCTAGGAAGTTCTGGGTGGAGACAGGAGTGCTTACATTTCACACCTGCAACCTATCTGGTCTAATCAATCCAGCTACTAAAGGAGCTTCAGTCTTCGCCAGATGGACTGACTGTTTAAGTGCTTGCACGCTCCCGGCAAGATCCCCCGTTCTAGAACTCTGCATCTCGCCCTTCCTCACAAAATCCTTGTTCCAGAATTCTACGTCTCGCCCTGGCTTTGACTCCTGGATCTTTTCTGCTTCTGGGTTCACCTTTTATTCTCCCTGACTCAGTGGTGACAGAAAACATACAAACAACCCAGAGCCAGCCTTGGAACTGAACCCAGAGCCTTTCTGGTATTAGGCAAAAGTGCTTACCACTGAATCACTGTGCAGCCAGCATATTCTTTCCATATATGGTATAATATCATGATATGGTATAATAAAAACTGCAATGAAGGGAAAAAAGCACTTTGTGGGAGGAAGCGTTCAGTTGCTATAGTTGTATGAACTTGGGATATCCACAGTATAGAAATATACTATAATCACACACTTTATACATATATAAATACATGTGCACTATGATTTCTGCATATTTGTTTGAACATCACCTATAACATGTTTTTGTTGTATCGACATGTGGCATTTTCAAACTGGATTTATCACTTTTGTGTTAAACAGTGCCAACTTCACATTCACACACAATTTCACGTTACATTGTACTTCAATACACACTAAAAGTCAAACATATTTAAGCTACTACATTGGATTTAATATGGAATGTTACATTCATAGAGATAAATATGAATCTTCTTCAGTTGATGCTGGCAGAAATATTTCAACCTAATAGTAAGAACAACTAATGGATCATAAATTACAAAGGTGTTTCTTGTTTTTCCTCTGGACCCACACCTTTGCCTCATCACTCTCAATATGCCAACATGTAACAATGTACAAAAAAGACTGACCATATTTGTCAAAACAGAGAGAAGTTTTGTGTGAGCCTTTACCTGGCATGTATCCCATCACTTGCATGGCAGATGTGAATTTCTTGCAGGCTTCCTCATACTTTCCATCCTGGTACAGAAGGCAGCCCATATTGTAAATGTAGTCTGGGTCGTCAGGTGGCAGCTGCTCCAGCAGCGACTGAACACACACAAATATAAAAAAAAGTGAACAAAAACCACACAGAAATGTGTGTGTATACACAGTATATATTCAGTATATATCCCCGAGTTTATCTGTGTATCTGTATGTATGCTTCTGTGTATGTGTGCATGTACATCTGTAAAGCCAGTCCTTGTCACAATTTTTTTTCAGATTTCACGTTCTCCAAACTTTTTGGGTCTTGAAGCCAAACAAAAAGAAACATAAAGATATAAAGAATCATGACCCTGAGTAAAAAAGTTAAAAAAAAGAATGACTGTGTGTGTTTGGCAAGTAAAAATAAAGTTGTAGAATCATTGCCGTCGTCAGAAATTTAGTAATTTGTATGTGTTAATGCACAATGTAAGTGAGCTTGTCACCTTGGCAGCAGAGTAACGTTCTTCACAATAGTTTATACAGGCTTGTAGCTTGACCATCTGTGCCAGAAAAAGAGTGAGAGAGAAAGCGAAAAATGAATGGTGAGCGACAGACCTGGTCTGCTTTTTCTGTTTGGTCTAAATATACACCGATCACAAAAATTGATAAAGGAATTTTCAATTAGAGTATAGCATCAAATCAATGCAATTCTGGCATTTCTCTGGTCAGTTAAGAAGCAGACTGGGGCTGTTGATCTGTTCCAGCTGCTCTGGTGTTAATAAAATTAACAACAGGTATACTACAGAGGCAACAATGAGAACCCCAAAAAATCAGTGTTTTTTATAGGTGGAGATCACTGGCAGTTTTTCCTCCTCCTCTTTTCTGACTGTTTTTCATTAGTTTTGCATTTTGCTAGGGTCAGTGAAACTACCTGTAGCCCGAGGTAATACCTGGACTCTAAAGAAGTTGGGCAGGCAGTCCAACTCCTCCAGGATGGCACATGCAATGCCATAGGTTATGCTGTGGCTCCCAGTAATCTCAAGAGCATGGAGGAGGGTGGCCTGAGGGCCCAACACCCTTGGGTGGGCTCTGTACTTACTACAAGGCACCATGGCACTTGATCGGTATTTGCCATAGAAAACCTTAATTGGCAGGTCTGCCACTGGTACCCAGTGCTTCTCACAGATGACAGGAGGTTCCCCTTGAGCACATTTGACAGATGTAAGAGGGTCTGGAGAAAGCATGGAGAATGTTGCCAGCTGCTTGTAACATTGTTTAGCTTGACCAGTTTGGTTATGGGTCAGTGATGGTCTGGGAAGGCATATCCATGGAGCGATGCACAGACCTTTACAGGCTAGACAAAAGCCCCTTTGACTGCCATTAGATATCAGAATGAAAACCTTGAAACCATTTTCGATCTCAAACTGGTGCAGTCGTTCCTGGGTTCCTCCTTGTGCAACAAAACGCCTGGCCTCATGAGGCGAGAGTATGCAGGAAGTTCCTTGATGAAGAGATTGATGCCACTGACTGGCCCCCATGCTCACTTAACCTAAATCCAGTGGAACACCTATGGGACGTGATGTTTGAGTCAGTCTGATGCCGCTGGGTTGCACCTCAGACTATCCAGGAGCTCTCTTCCCATTTAGATGTGGGGGGGCTTTTAAAGTATTCCTTTAATTTTGGGGACGGTTTAGTTTATGAATCATTTCACAGGGTGTCTACATAACACAGTCACTTACATTCAATACTTCTAAGACCTATTAGAGAATGCTATTAAGTAAGGTAGAAAATCAAGACCCTTAATCAACTGGAGGATTCTATCCTAGATGGCAACCAATTTTTGGATCTCCTAGAGAATATTAAATTATGGGCTTAAAAGAGAAACCCTCGTCTCAGCAAGTCATCAAAAGAGGGAATACTGTATCCTCGGGGTATCACTATTCCAGAGTCATTCCAGTGGTCTAAAATTCCCTGAAAACCTGGAAAGTAATAATTTAATGGACTGCAAGGAAGGTAATGTGCGGTGGCATCTTCCTGTTCAGAAGGTATACCTCCCAAGGAGGAGAACTCACGTGTACATTCTATATTTTCCCACAGATTTTAATGAGTAGGGTTTAAACAAACTTTTTTGAACTGTGAACTTTTAGTTGTAAAAATGAAAGAATTTCACGTCTTTAGAGTCCAGCAGAGAAGAGTTATTGTCAGCTGTGCCAACTTTGCTTTGAGGGTACTGAATTGTATTATTGGTGGATTTAGGGTGACACAATCCTCTACAACTTTAATGTGGGCAAAAATCCTGGCAACCTGAGGAGGGGGCAATACAGCTAATATTTGGACCAAAACCACGTGTGAAAGAGGTGGATATAAGATTTAAAGTTGAAAAGCAATGGGTGAGTTGTTTTAGCTTTTAGCCGTGAGGCAGAGTACTCCAAGACTTAAGAGTTGTCTGTGGAGAATAGTGTGTTGGAAAGGACGCGTTCTATTCAAGACAGTTATGGAAAAGTGGCCACATAGCAATAATGAGATTCTTTCTACGTTCAATTTCACCACAAACACAAAATGTTTCTTATTACCATTTATTTTTCAACAAAAACTGCTGATTCAAGAGATGTGTGGGAGAAATATGGCCTTGGATGGTCTTTGCTTCTTTTTCTTTTGGCTGGTCCCCTCAGGGGTCACCACAACAAATCAGCTTCCTCCATCCAACCCTCTATATTCTCTTCTCTCACATCAGCTAACTTCATGTCCTCTTTTACTACATCCATAAGTCTATTTAATCTTCCTCCAGGCATTCTGCCTGGCACTTCCATACTCAGGATCCTTCTACCAATATAATCACTATCCCTCCTCTGAACATCCAAACTATGTCCGTCTGGCCTCTCTGACCCACCCATTGGATACCGTTTATCCTACTCAGGGTTGTGGGGGGATGCTGGAGCCTATCCCCACTGTCATCAGGTGAAAGGCGGGGTACACCCTGGTCACCAGGGCCACATAAACAAACAGAAAACCATTCACTCTCTCATTCGCACATCTGGGCAATTTTACCAATTTTTCCATTTAACCTGCTGCATGTTTCTGGGGGAAACCAACACGCAAACTCCACACAGAGGCCTCCTGTCGTGCTGTGAGGCCAAAGCACGCACCACTGCGCCACTGTGCCGCCCGCCTCTCTGAATTTTATCTCCAAAACATCTAACAAGAAATGTCCCTCTGATGGACTCATTTCTGATCAAATCCATCCAGTCACTACCGAAGAGAACTTAAACATCATTATTTGTGCTCACTCCAGCCCTGTTTCCCGTCTTTTTCTCAATGCCGCACTCTCTAAACCACACAGCATCACTCGTCTCACCGCTGTCTTGTGAACCTTTCCTTTTAGTCCGGCCGATACTCTTTTGTCACATATTGCCCCCGACACTTTTCTTCACCCCTGCTTCAACCAATTTCTTCACCTCTTTTCAACACTCTCAATTGCTCTGGACAGTTGACACAAAGTACTTAAAAATCCTCCACCTTCTTTTTCTTCACTCCCTATAGCTTCACCGTTCCAAATTGGTTCCCGCTCACAATCATTTACATATCTGTCTTGTTGCGGCTAACCTTCATTCCTCTCCTTTCCAGGGCATACCTCCACCTCTCGAGATTTTCCTCCGTCTGCTCCCTGTCCTCACAACAGATCACAATGTCATCTGCAAACATCATAGTCCTCGGAGATTCCTGTCTAACCTCATCTTTCAGCCTGTCTATCACCCCTGAAAACAAGAATGAGCTGAGAGCTGATCCTGATGTTGTCCCATCTCCATCTTGAACTCCTCTGTCACACCTATGGTACAAATCACCACTGTCTCGCAGTTCTCATGTCCAGCACCAGTCTAACATACCTCTCTGCTACTCCAGACTTCCTCATAAAGCACCATTGTTCCTCTCTCAGCATCCTTTTGAAGCCTTTCATTAGATCTACAAAGGCTCAATGAAGCTCCATTTGACCTTCTCTGTACTTCTCTATCAATGAATGTTCTAAAGGAAATATTGCATTTGTAGTACTCTTTCTTGGTATGAAATCATACTGCTGCTCACAAATGCTGACTTCTGGTCTCAATCTAGTTTTTCCACTACTCTTTCCCATAACTTCATTGTTTGGCTCATCAACTTTATTCTTCGATAATTACTGCAAAACAAATAATTTTCCTTAATCTTCAAAATTGGCACCAGCACACCTAATTTCCATCCCTCAGGCATTTTCTTACTGTCCAGGATACTGTTGAATAATCGAGTCAGAAAATCTGCTTCTGCCTCAGGACACTTCGTACCTTCCCAGGTACATCATCAGGACCAATTGCCTTCACTCTTCATCCTCTTCAATGACCTTCTCACTTTACCTTAACTAGTCTCTGCTGCAGTGTTGTCCATAATCATCACCTCTTCTACCCCTCTCTCTCTCACTTTCCTCATTCATTAGCTCTTTAAAGTATTCTTTCTATTCACCCATTACTCTCCTGGCACGTGTCAATACATTTCCTTCTCTGCCCTTAATTACCTGAACCTGCTGGACATCCTTTCCATCTCTATCTATCTGCTTTGCCAATCTGTATTAACCTTTGATCACAGCAGTTATATTATATTCAGAAATATTTACAACAATATATAAGATGGCAGTTAGGCCTGAAGAATGTGTTAGAGCTCAAGGTGCATTGCTGTATCAAGTCAAAGGATTGAGAACACGATTGCCATGATTATGGTACAATGCTGGCCACCACACTTGAATCTTAAGCCTTAGAAAATCTGTAGGTTGAAAAGGAATTAATGATGAATGTCATCACACAAGGATGACAGCTGGGAAATGGAGTACTTGCAATTATTGCAGGAATAGAGAAGTATCATAAAAGGGACACTGTTACTGACAATGGATTATACTGTCTAAATAATGAGGAATGTGACATGAGAGTTACCTGGACAAAAGAAAAAAAAGGTTTAATGGGATTTGCACATGTTTGTGCTTCTAGGAAACTGCTGACATTACCTCTACCACAAGATTTAATGAATGACAGATCTCAAGGATTTCGCTATTCATATGGTCATAATTTGACATATTTGGTAAAACCGGCATACTGTTTATTTGATCGCAACATTGCGTGGATTTCGATTTTAGAAAAATTACTGAAAAAAATAGTCTTGATGTTATCACGCAGTGTATTTAAACATCTTTTTCTTCAGCCATATTAGTAACATTGGTGCCATACCTGTCTACTATGTATTATGATATTAACTTTTCTTTTCTCTTATAATCCATCCCCACTTGATACATCTCGGTGACAATCGATCCAGTAAATATGGTTTCATACCAATTTCTGATGCTTAAAAAAAAAGTAACTTTAGAACTTAAAGTCCAGAGATGCACACCATGTTTTTTACCTTGACGTGACTGTTGGGGTTGTCCAAAGCAAATGAGGCTTTTGTGGCTTCAGCATATGCTCCCGCTTTGTACAGCGACTGGGTGTAGTATACCTTATACTCCTCCACCTCTGGATGCATCTGGGTGAGCTGCTCATAGCACTCCGCGGCATTGCTGAAATCCAGGATGTGATAGTAGCAGAAACCCAGCAGAGAAAGAGCTGCCCTGGACTAGAATGTGATCAAATAACAACATAAAATATCATTTGTTTGTGTTTTTCTATTTTAAAGAAAATAAATAAATAAAGGAAAGTAACAGTAAAATTTTAAATCGTATTTAATTTCCATGCAAGAGTAGAAAAAGGAAATATATGAGAAGTCTTACTACTATTTATCTTAGAAAGCTCCTTTCAATTTTAAATTAAAAACAAGCAAACGAACAAAAGTAAATGTAAAACATCAACTCTGATCTTTTAACTTTTAACTTAAAAGTCTGCAATTTCTAAGCCCTGTATTGATTTTGTTTAGTCTGTTTCTTGAATTTTAGGTGATTTTTCTTGTTAATGCAAATGTTTTAATATTTTTCACAATATCAACTGATCTTTTGTGCAGGATATCAGGTAGATAATACCACAACAACAACATCAATGAAAACATCAACAAAAATGTAGGCTATTAAATCATAAATTCTTACAATTATTATTACCTGAGCTCAATTTGAGAACTTAAAAAAAGCTTTTGTAATGGTCTAATAATTAGTGGTGCAGCAACAACAACAAAAAAACAAATCCAAAGGAAAACTTAAGTTTTACACAAGGGTTGTAGTTACAGAGAAACGATTCATATCTTTTGGAGAACGACGTTTTTTTACTCACTTACCTTGTTGTGCTTTTGAAGTTGGGTGTTAAGAATATGAATAGCCTCCACATACTGTCCGTCTTTAATCTAGATAACAGATTAGAAGACATACTGATTGTACACATATTTATCCCGCTAAAATAACCTTTTTAAAACATGGAAAAAGGATCACATAATCTGTTGCTGACAAGCTCTTACTGAACGTACAGTGTCACTTTGTGAAAGGAACATTACTGAACCAACGTCAGGGACGGTTTCGAGCTAACAACTTCACACTTTAAACCAATACCTATCAATTGAACATCGATATAATGAATAAACTATACAATACAGAATAACTGTCAACTACATATGTTGTATGTGTCCTCTACACACATCACACTGTAAAATAATCCAGTTCGGACAGCGTTTCGATCTCCTTGCTAACGTGAAAATGCTAACGAAACTTATACACAATATCAAAAAATAGACCCATCTAACCAGTTTGTAGATTGTAGCCGTGTATTCCCCATCTCTTATCGTCGTCATTGCTTCCCGTGTGGACGGCCAAAAGTAAAAAAAACAACCAAAATCATCTGTATTCCATGGCGATTACGAAAAGCATCGAGCTAGCTGTAATGAGTATGAACAGCCGAAGCATATTGTTACTTAGCAACGACGCCAATCGGCGATACCGGAAATTCAAAGTGTGACGGACGCGTATGAAAACCAATCACTGTTGAGTAAGCCTTAGCCCCCCCCCCCCCTTCACATTTTAAATTTTTCAATCTACGTAAAACTTTCAACACTGTTTTCGGTTTAAAAACTTAAACATAGGCTAAACCGTAATATCAGAGAATAGGGTTAGATGGAGGTGCTGATTCACTGTGGTGACCTCTGAAGGGAGTAGCTGAAAAGAAAAGAGGAAGAATTTACAGTTCTATCACTTTTTTTTTGAAATTCTTAAAATGTATTGTTTATCCAAAAAGCTTTGGGGTGTTCATTGTGCACAAACCATGTGTCAACCGTCGTTGTGATTTTTAAAATCGTTGTATGAGGTGAAAAATTAGATGCTTTTGAGTTGTGAGTCATTTCTGATTTGGTGATAAATTTCTGTGACTTTTGCATAAAGGTACGTTTTTTTTAGAGGAAGTATAGTGCTTGTCTCTCTTCAGTCAGAAGCTGAAACCATACTTTACGCAGTCGTTTAAAAAAAAAACGACCAAACATTTGGTGTATTGATGAAATGACTGAATACATTAAGAGTTGAAATGAGTATACTGATATCATTACCATATATCATTCATTTTTCTTCCACAGTGGCAGGAAATGAAGTATGTAAAACACTCTATCCCCAGCTACCAATACTAGCACATCCTTTGGACACAAATGATTTCTGAAGCCAGACAAGAAATAAATTTCCTCCTGCATGTTCTGGGTCACTCACTGATTTTACTGCCAATTAAGTCTTTCCTGGTTGGTAATTTTTATTAGCGTGATTAATTTTTGTCTATTGAAAGCTGAATTCGTACCTCGAGACAGAATTTGAAAAATCCGAAGCAAATCCATTTGTGAGGCTCATTCTACATAATGTGTATTTATTGGATTCATTTTATCCACCATAGAATGGTACCTGCATGCAAAATATAACACTTATAACAGTTATTCCAGTTTACAATATTTTTGTGCTATATGCCGGTCCATCATGCAATAACGGTTAAATGGTCAACAAGCAAAGCTAGAACTTAAGAGAGAACCGAAAGTGTGGTTTCTTTTTGTGTCTGATTGTTCAAATTTTAAAGCAAGTTTATCTTTATTGCATTGCAACATTAACCAACCACGGAACTAGCAACTCAGTTATTTGCTGAGAACTTTATGAGGAAAATAGAACTATGCATCAACTATAGAACTATGCATTAGTATGGAGCAAAAGTAAGGAGATTACAACACTATTTCACATTTGCATTCTTATTTTGGTACTTTTAAATTAATTTGTTGAGTCTGCTAATGATCTGCTTCAAAAGATCTTTTGCCAATTAATTTAAGTCATTTAATATACCAGTGTCTTCTCCTTTCCAACAGGGCTGAAATGGCCATAAACCACCAATAAAAGAGTCAAAATCATGACGTTCAAATGATTGAATCCAGTCTGTAATGTCAGTGAAAGGCTCGTCCTGCAATTCAGGAAACAGAATGTAGATTTAATGGGATTCATTTTAATGGATCTGAACCATAAACTCGGCAATAAAAATTCCACCGTGTGCTGCTGTTGGATGCATTTCACCCACTTTCCTTCCTTCATTCAGTGCTTGATAATCTCAGCTTTAATATAAATCATAAATGAGGTGTCCTGCCGCAGGGACAGTCACTAATGTCATTTAGACATATTTTGCCTTTGATTTTATAATTAACCCAATCTCCATCTTGAGTTTAAATCTGGTAAATTATATTTCCAGACATAACAACATTGACATCATTATAAAAAAGTATGGCATTACTCAGATTGTATTTTATAAAATTAATAACAAGAATTACTTTTTCATGCATGAAAACTGTCACATTTATGTAACAGTATGTTCTGTTAAATAACTTCTGTGTGTGTGCATGCATGTGCATGCCCACATAGGTGTGTTTGTGTGTGCGTGTTTGTGTAAGTTAAATGGAAGCCACAATTGTGGTGTTTTTGACAGTACAGATGTTCCAGCATGCCCTGAATATGCATCTATGATTTCATAACAACCAGAAGGCAAGCTGAAAAATACCACTCTTGGACACAGTCTTTGTATGTATTCATACTAAATGCTGAACTTTAGGGATTTCCTGATTATTTTCAGGTGTTTTCTTATTAAATTGTTTAGCAAATTTCAAGCTCTACTGCAACTACTATTATTTTCTTTCCCTCTCTTCCTCCTTTGACTACTTATTCTAAGTACAACTACCCCTACCAATCCTGCCACTATTACCAACAAAATAATAATTTCTTTGAAAACACAGTCTTCATTCATTCAAAAAACAAAAAAATTTTTGAAGATTTTTACTTTGCACACAGAATTCAAAGCCACTTGATATATGAGAAATGGGGTAAAAGGCTATAAAAGGGATTCAAGTGTTTTCTCTTTCTCCCTCTTGTCATTAAATTTACCAATGAGACAGATATCACTGAATCAATAAACCTGCACTTTTACATGTATCAGAATCAGATTTATGTTCTTCCCTCCTTGCCTTGCAGCTTCATTTAAAAATTCACCGATCAATCAACTCAGGACCAGCTTTGAATGAAACACAATCCTTTTGTTTGAAGCTTGCCCCCCCCCCCCCCCCCCCCCCCCCCCCCCCCCCCCCCCCCCTCTACATAAACCACACCCTCACCAATACCTCCTCC
>CAAKHD010013184.1:272551-284083 GCA_901007705.1 Fistularia tabacaria | reverse complement strand
AATCTGCCTATCTCAAAATAATACCCCTCCCTCACAAACACACACACACACAAACACACACACACACACACACACACACACACACACACACACACACACACACACACACACACACACACACACACACACACACACACAGACACAAGATATGTGTATACACAAACAAATCATCTTTTTTTTATTTTAGACAGATATATGTATGTATTTATTTATTTCTGGGTGAAGTAAGAACAGGTGGTGAAACATATGAGTTTATCAAATCGCTACCTTGAATCTACTGTGTGTTTTGTAGCTGAGAGGGTGAGCATGCGGGGTGTGGCCAACCTGACACAAATTCTGGACAATTGGAGGTTTGACATTCTGAACCAGATAAAGGGACTTCTGCAGAATGATCACCAGTCCCTCCTGCCCGACTATGCCAGGTATGGAGGGAGATATTGTCGATCTTACACACTGTTACACATTTGTTGACTTAAATTGCTTGAGAGCAAAGTTATACTTTTCACTGTGCTATGTTGCATTATTATTCCAGATGGGAAACTTGGGTTGCAGTCAGAAACATGAGATTGCACATGTCCTCAGCATGACACTGTCTTCATGCAGCTTACTTGTAATGTCCTTATGTTTGTTTCTGCTGTCCTCTAGTGGACTCAATCATAATGCTCCATTATTGCCTCAATCAAGGAACTGAAGTTACAGACGTAACCAGCTCTTAATGCAAGCTTCAATTAATATGTGGATTGCATAAAAACGAATAGCATTATGCAGAATACATTTCATTGTAAAGGCCTTTTGTTTTCATGTTCAAGGTCCTCTCTCAAAGCTTTGTGAACTATTGAAACAAGAATAAATAACATCAATGTCCTAAATTACAGAAAAGATTTTAATGGAATGTACAGGGAATTTCAAATGATCATAGCTTGAGTCAAACAAATACATAAAAATGTTTGGGCAAGGCTTAGTAATAAACAGCGGTACATACAATATAGAAGAAACTGTAAAAGTGCAACAATAAGATACAAATGTAGTAAAAAATACAATTACCAAAAATATACATGAATACACCACAGTGCATACACAAAAGTGAGAGACAAATAAACCCCGAATCCTTTTTAATGCTAATGAAACAATCCAGTCCTGCCCAAATAGTACTGTGTTTTATGAAATTTTACTTCTTATGAACATGTCAAAAAAATGCTCTGTAAAATCGACATTTCATTCCTGCTCAAGTACAATGTGAATAAGTAATTCAATAATCCCCTCTGCAGGACGACACATGATCATATCATAAAGATGCCTCTCCTCCTCTTTGGCCTGCTGTTTGTTTTCGGAGCCATGTGAAGGAAAGAACCCATTGCTAAAGATACCCACAGGAATGTGGTTTATCTTCTAGCCTGAAAATAAGAGTGGGAGTACAACTCTCTGACCCTTGCATCATCGGCTCAACTGCAAATTTGGAAGAGAAAATAGAAACACGTCGTTATGCGGTATAAAAGAAACAGGCTATAGTTTTCCACAAAGAATTGTGGTTTTTCGTGCTTCCTGCTGCAGTTTAAATGCCGAGACATAATTATGGTCAAGAGGTCAAATGCGCTGAGCTGCATGCTTGAGGGATCCTCTCTCACTGTTGACTCTAAGGATCTCTTTTTGCAGCTTTTTTCTGTCTACGAGCAGTCTATGGACTGGTTTGTACAGGACAGGACTGAATTAACTGCAGGTAATTTCCTGGTAAATGCAAAATGCAAAAGAAATTAGCATTTCAAGGGAGCATTTACTGATAAATGTGAAAAAAGATCACCTATAATGTTCATGGAAAAAAAGAGGAAAATACATAAAACTCAGCAGGAGATGACCAGCAAATTACCAGAACTTCAAATCACCACCTTAAATCACCATTGTTTAACTGTATAATTCTAAAAGAAATTCAAACAACTTGGCATTAACAAGTCGAATAAGCTTGAAAATTAGAAAGAATTTGTCAAAAATATAAAAAATATGACATGCAAAATCAACAATAGAAATGAATCTGCAAGAAATAAGAAATTATGTGGATTAAAATGAATGACCAAATGATAAATGACCAAGTTTAAGATCAATGAAGATCATAAAAATAACAAATAAAAATGATTAGAGCAAGTCTTTTTGAATCAATCAATTCTGAGTTAAGTGCACAACGGAACCCAAACAAAACAAACATTTTTTTTTTTTACATTTTTTCACAATTCTATGTCATGGATTTTTAATTTAACTTCATAACATGAGTTCCACCTCTTCCTCTCTGTTCAGAATCCAGCCCCTGTCTGAGGCCTTGGATGACCTCTACAAGGAGTTCAATGCCCTCAAGAGTCACCTTGGTGATCTCACTGAGAAGTTTACTGGCATAGAGACCTTCATCGATGAGCTGAAAGCAAACAGGGGAACCAGTTCCGGCCCAGCTCCACCTTCTGTGCCCCGGCAGTCTGTGAGGAGGGTGATGAAGAAGAAGGCCACCACTGCCACCTAACCAGCTGAGGATTAGACTCTTCTGCCGTAATGTCGCTAGCTCTCTGATGCTTATCCTGCTTTAGACAAAGCTTCAACATTCTTCAAGTCTGTCTTAAAAGGATCATGTATTATTCTATGTTCAGCAAAGGGTAAAAACATTGTGTAACTACCGTACTAGTATTTGGCATGAACCCTGCGAAACAACAGGACACATTTATATAACATCTCCTGTGATGTGAGTTGATTTGCACATATGTCTAATTTTTCACTTAAAGAAATGTTATTTCATTAAATTTAGGAAAGCGTTCCTTCAATCATTTGATGTGATTTCTCAAAATGAGACATATATCTCAGTATGTGGCAGGCTTTTTTTCTGCAGAGTATAAGAATGTCAGATTTCATCGAAAAATAATTATGGTCACAATGCCAGTATTTAAACATACTTGGACGAAAAACTTTGTACCAAACAAAAGCATGAAGGTATCACACTGTTGTTTTTTAAAGAATTAAAATGTAAGTGCAATACCATAACTGCTTGTAATTGAAAAAGAGAAGCTCCTCACAGTGTTAAGCTGAATCAACACGTATAACTTTACGTATAACTTTAAGGTAGAAACTGAGAAAATACCTTCACTCTACTATGATAAATTTGTGAGGCACTCACTTCCCATTCACAAATTCAGTTTCGCTCTCATAACCACCTCTTATGTCCTGTCACAAAAGTTCCAAGACAGATGCTAAAAAAGTATATACAACTATTTTATATTTCTGTTTTATCTTTATCTATCTTTATTCTTTTTCGTTTTCTTTCCAGTTGAACTTGTTGACTCAAGTCTCATGACTTATTGTTGGTCTGACCTTATTATTCACTTCTGTTGAATATCCATGAAAAGAAACAAAAATCTTGAAGAAAAGAAAATGGAGTTGGAGAAGTCAAATGCACAGCTAATTTATCAGAAGTGGTTTACTTCCTTCAGGGTTCATATTTTTGCTTTATTTGAAGACCACCTAAGTAAAAAAAGTTAAAAAAATGGAATACAGGGTAAAGATTTGCATTCAGAACCAATAAAGCCATTTGATGTTCAAAGAACACTTCATGTAAGGTCACAGTAATTGCCATAAAGATATTCAAATCAGATTGTTGGGGGTGAAGTACCCGCAGTACTACATGAAAAGTAAATCTGAGTCACTTTACACACAGCTTTAACGTCACCAAATGATGCTGGGGATTTCATTTGAGACAATCTCTCATTCCTGTTTATATTGGTTCAAGTGAAACATTCTGTTGGAGATTTTGTGTGTGTTTAGTAAAGCAGATTTCTGATATTTTTCTTTTGCGTGAGTCTTATTGACAAACAATGCTTGTTGGTTTACTGCTGCGACATTATGTTAGCTTCAAATAATGTTTGCTCCCAATAAACTTAAATATGGCATGAATAAATCAGGTATCAGCACCGTTTTATTTTATTTATTCTGTTGATAAATCAAATACAGTATTTACACACACACACAGACACACAGACACACACACACACAGACACACACACACACACACACACACACACACACACACGTGTGTGTTTGTTTTTGTTTCTTTCTTTGCTTTCTTTGCTTAGCCTCAAATATCCAGTTAAACATTATTTGGTTAACTCAGCTTCATTATAGTTTACAGCAAATATGTCAAATGTCAGAAGCTGGTTGTGGTATCAAAGAAACTTACATACTTGTGGCTTAGCATGCAGAAAATTAAACTAATCATTAGCAATCTAACTGTTACTTTTCTTTAAAGAACTAATGTGCTCTCTTGCTGAAAAGGGAAACATTTCATCTGGAAAACTGGCGCATAATATCAATAGGAATGAAATCTAAGTTTCATTTAAAAAAAATTCAACGAAGAATTTTGACATGGTCCAAACAGTCATGGATCATTTTTGCGTTTTATTTAGCTGTGACCCAGTTTGTCTTACATCAGAGTCACTGAGGAACATCGGTAATCCCATATACTGTCACACGCTGTAAGTAATCTCTGCTTGCTCTCAAATGAGCAGGAGATGATGTGAGAGAAAATGGATGCAGGTCAAGCTTTGGTTACAACACAGAGGGTCTTTGTAAGCAAAACTAACTGTAGCTTACAAAGCAGTTTTAGGCTATAGGTAATTAATTCAACAGATAATGGGATGGATAACTCATATCCTAAAATTGTTTTCATATGGATTGGAAAAGATACTAATACTGTGCAACTGCTGAGCACCTTCTCATCTGCCAAATACCATAACCAGACAAGCTGGACCATGACAACTGACGTCATTGTTTTCAACAATTCAAAATGTCACAGATGTCCAAATCAACATCAAACCACAGTGAAATCTGTTTACGAACCCAGCACTGGAGTTTTATGTCAGTCAAATATGAAATGGAACATCATTGTTACAAAACATTGTAAACTGGATGAAAAGTCCCTTGTGCCAGTTTAGTAAAAAATGTGAAACCAAAAAAAAAGAAATTGTGCATTCCAGGTTTATTAAACCCTTTAGTTTTTCCTTATTGAAAATCAACAACAGGTCAGTCTGGTAAAACTGTTCTAAGGGTTCACAATTAAATACACTTTTCAATTACATAATGCAATGGAGATGTTTATTTAAATAATGAGTATGGTATTAGTCAGAAAAGTTTCCTCCGTCAAAGTGAGTGGTATGACGTTTTTAGTGCTGAAGCATCAAACCAAACCTAACTTCAGATTCAATTTGAACAGTGACTGCACAGGGAGAATTGCCTTTGGAATAGAACATGAAAGCAGGCAGTGGACACTAAAACCTCTTTCTCTCAAGCCATAATTCATTGTCACACAGCATTAGTGGTTTGTCTCACTGGATCAGTCCATGAGCAGTTTCACTGACCAGAGCTCATCTGCTGTGCATGTCAGCTATCAAAGAGAACTTCCATCAGTAACGTCTGTAACACATTTGATGATTTCTGGTATCAATGGCATGCTGTGCTGCCACCATTGTTTTTAAAGAAGACACGCTGTAATCCATACATAAAAGTCTTATGCTATTACACAGATTCAATCTGTTTCTTCCTCTTGTTGTCAACACATAACTAAAAAAAATCTTGCTCTTCTTTCTTCCCTGTAATGCTGTAAACACGTTAACCCCTGACCTTTCTAAGGCGGTAATATGTCACAAGTGAGACGTTGCTATTGATCCAACAACTCATTACTCAAGGCCTCTTGATGCAGAAGTCAAAACTGCTGCCCTCCACATTAACTACCCATGCGTACGTGAATTGTGTTCTCCTTAGTAGAAGAATTTCCGGAGGAGCCAGGCACCACCATTTCTGCACTACTCATGGTCTTTTTTGTAAGTTCAGCAAAGGAGACCTCTTGAATAGGCTTGAAACTTTGCGAAGCAAATTAGCACTACTTTTCATGAAAAATAAGCAACCATCAAAAAACGTTTCTTTCTTCTTGGTCCAGCAGTTGAATATTTGAACTTCAATGTCTTGTGTGAGGTCCAGTCCCACCTGGTCTACACTTCCCCAGTGTACTCAAACCTGAACGCTTTTTTTTTTTTTTTTAAAGTCAGTGATTTAGAATGACTAAATAGAAAAACAAACAACCAAAAAAACAGTAAAATATTGGCCATAACAAAGCTTACGCAAACAATATAGATGATGGCTAGATAAAAGAAACATCAGGCTTTGTTTCGGATGGCCTCAAACACAGGCTTTTTATCAAATGCTGCATCTGAGATTTTTGGGGTCCAGTTATGGCCCTCATCCAGTGAAGTTCATCTGCAATCATAGTTGGCCTTAAGTGATGCTATTGACTATGTGTGAAAGTGGCTTGTTCAATAGAATAAATAATCAATTGAAAAAGATTACTTCCATCCTTTGCTCAAAATAAAAATGCCATTGTTATTCTTTGTTTTTCTTCAAAAAAACAAGAACATATTTTCCAGTTCCTGTGAGTTGTTGAAGACTTCAATGTCACTAGCTGAAAAGCACAGACTTTCAGTCGCACCTGTATAACCCATATGGAATAAAAAGTTGCAGCCCACTGACATTCCCTCAGACCCGCTCCTATTTCTTATTTTTAAAAGCAGACTCTTTTCGACGATAAGGTAAACAACCTCTAAAATTCACTTGCACGCCCTTCCTCAACAGCCAATGGTTTTAAAATGTCCAGGTGAGCAATGACAGTGAGCATTTATCATCTCCGGCCGGGCGACACTGAGGTGGAGACTGATTTGTTGTCTTGCAATGCAGAGGGATGCCATCACCCCTGAAATGGGCTCAGTTTGAGTCTGAGCAAACTGAGGTTTTGTCTGTAAAACGGACGGCTTCGCAGTTTTGGACGGAGGGCTCCAAACTCAAGGTGGCAGGGATTTTTCAAAATTGAATGATGTTTAAAAACAATATCTTTTCCTTGCTGTGTCAAGCTTAAATCTAGTTTTTGATTTTCCGATTCTTTAATTCAGTAATTTAACCCCTGTTTCAAAGCTAAATGTATCGACATATTTTTCTATTGATATGTATATAGTGTATTTATATACAGGAACAAATATTGTGAAAAACTACTTTAAAGTAAATTAACAATGTAAAGTAAATAAAGTAAAGTAAAGTGAATAAATGAACAGGCAACTCATTGAATGAGGACTTGCAAGATATTGTGGCGTGTAGACGAGGAAATGACGGCTGAGTCGTGGAGGAGTTCAAACTTTAATGCAAACACACCAACGAACATTTGATGGCCAATATATACCTGGTTCAACCACGCACCCCAGCCCTCAGACCCGGGGGGAGATGCCACATTCCTTAATGTCTGCCACAATATGAATTTAAAACCAGCAAGAATCTAAATCAAGATGCAGAAGTTAAGAAATAGGTAGAGGTAAATGTCATACAATAGTACTATGATTAAGGTAAATGTATTTTTGGCTAAAAATAGACATTGGCTGGGAACTACATTTTGAGAACTAGTGCTTTGTGCATGTCTCTCCATTTCCAAATGGAGAAATGCAGTGACTGAGCAGTTTGCTGCATCAGCGTGATCTGTAGGGTTCTCAGGGGAAGAATATGATGAGCCGCTTCCCCTCCTTAATACTAAGACCTTAATCTGCAGGAGTTGGAAGACACTTCGCAAACTGTTTGCAGATTGACTGGTGAGACTCATGGACGAGCAGAAAAGCAAAAGAGGCAAATGCAAGTGGGAGAAGCCCACTTAAAGAAGTAACACCCCTGCTTGTGTTTGCCAGTCAGACAGTGGAAATTAACATTTCAAATAAATAATTGATGACAAAGGAAGACAAGGGATTAAGTAAAATAAATGATTCTGACTGCAAGAATTGGCAAGAGCTTATTTAGCTTTAAGATCCAGACTCTTCTAAGATGTGGATAAGAAACCCACATCTACATGTTTTTGGGTTTAATATTGAGCTGCGCTACATTCAACTGTTTGTGCCACTGCAAATTATCATGTCTGAAAGAATGTTTTTGCAAACAAAGACCTTATTAAACACTTCATCTCTGGAGTTTACATGTTCTTGACATGCTTGTGTGGGTTCTCTCAAGGTTCTATCCCTTCCTCCCAGAGTCCAAAAACATACATGAGATCAATAATAATCCTTGAGACCATTGGTCTGATGCAGGCTGGCGTTTGCTTAAACCTACCTTCAACCTATTTTGCAGGAGAAGGTGTAGAGAGTAATGAATAATAATACATTATCAAGTTAACAATGATGAAATATGATTGGCTGATTAAGTTTTACAACTATTTTAAAGAAAAAAAAATCTCTTGCCTTTAATATATTAAAACGGGAAACAAAAATCGCTAATAACAATGTGCCAATGTTGATACGTAAACATTGAAAAATGTGTAATATCCAAAGATGTTCGTAGTCTATCGCCTGCCATGAATATTTGTTCTGCAACTGATTTCCTGTGTAGATACAAATTTTGATTAATAATTAAGGAGTGCCATTTGCTGTTTCCACATCATAGGAGAGTGCAGCCACCCTCTACCAGGAAACAGTCCAAGGCCGCAGGTGTAATTTGTTCCATGAATTTATGTGCTCAGTTACAACAAGGATGGTTATAAAAAGGTAACGACCCCTCTGATAAGGAAAGATTGCATCTCACTTCTTCGAATCCCCTCCAGACAACACAGGACCGGCTAAATATTTATCCACGGTGTCAGAGGAGTAATTAAATACTTCTTTCTTAATTCCCTGTCATTATAAAGATCAGAGAAGAGCAGGAGCCTCTGGAAGAAGTGCTGCAATATTATCTTCACCTCATGAGGATATGAGGTTTGTGCTGCTTGATTAAACAGTGAAACATTTCCAAAACAACAGGTTTTATTAAACTGATTTAAGGGAGACAAACTTTATAATTAGATTTGCATAATATTTGACTGTTAAATGACTGATTATTGATTATTTTCAGTTAATATTGAAATGTTTGATCAAAGGTTACAGTCTAGTTCAGCTTGTTTGGTTTAGGAAAGCGGAATAGAAGTAAAAGAAGGCCATTGAGTAAAATAAAAAAAAAGAGTTGTAACATTTACATTTGATATTTCAAGAGTCTGGGTTTATATAAATCCTGTTATATATATATAATATGATACATTTATGTGGTTACCCAAGGACGGAATTACCTTTCCTATCACATTAAACTTTGCTTTTTTTTTATTTCTTTCAAGTTTCCAACCCATTTCAGACTGCTTTAGAGCCATTTCACACCGTTGCAATAGGAAATAATGCATGTTTGCAATGTTTCCACATTGCTGGGTGAAACTCATGTTATATGTACAACATCACTCTCATCACAAAGCTGCTGCAAAAAAATTGCCTATTAAGCACTATTCTCTGAATGTCAGCAAATGAAATCTGGCTATATCTGCATATTTTGGTATCCTGGGTGTCATGGGATCTCCAGTAATACAGTTGATGATACTTGGGATAGTCCCAGTCAGACTTTTGTATTAGAATTTTAAGAGGGTTTTCCAATACTTTCAGACTGTATTTTCACAATGAAACAGTTTGAACATCAGTAAAACTGGCTTCTAGTGCTCAGCCTATGCCTCAGCTGTTGCTGACCATTCGGGGTTATCATCTTGCAAATAAGATATTGTTTTCCCACGGACAACATTTCTCCTGTGATCAAAGTATCCCCACTCTGCATCTACTGAAATAACAATCTCCTCCTCCACAATGATGTCCCTGCTAATCCAAATTGACTGGTGACTGTTGCTATGGCAGATCATCTCCACTAAGTTCTGGTTTGAAACAGTCCGACTGGCTCCGTTGTTGGTTTCCAACAGACTTCTGTTTCATGACTGCAAACAAACCGAGGCAGGCAGTAATCCCTCCTCCGTCTCTTTGTCACTGCTTCTTTCCACATCCCAGATGCCCTCCACGTCCCCAGCCAATTCTGTTAGTGTGTATGTGTGTGTGTGTGTGTGTGTGTGTGTGTGTGTGTGTGTGTGTGTGAGCGCGTGTGCGTGTGCTTGTATGCTGATAACATTTGTTTGGAAACAAAGCTGGAAACAGCTGGAATCACCGAGATTCTGGAGTCACAAACAGCAGAAGGCATCGCATTGCCAACCTCTCCCTGTTAACCTGGTAAGCATTCTGGCTTTTCGTCAAGTGAAATGAATTCTATCAGTTGTAAGGAAGATGCCTGTAAGGACTGTTCCATTTAAAGTAGTCACGTGCCATATTTGTGCCTTCTCTCTGAAAAATAAGGCTGTGCTTCTGGTGGAATCAAAATAACTGTCCATGGCTGATGGTTTTCTCAGAGAAAAAACACTTTACAGATTGGCCTTTTGGGATCCAGCACAAAGTCTTTGTGCAGAAACAATTCCTGAAGTTGCTGTCTGCTATCACTCACTACTCTCAAAATTCCCTGATAGTAGCCAAGGGCCAGCATACTTGTGCCTTTAAGCCCCATCTGAGAACATAGAAAATAATGATAATACTTTATTGATAATGATAAAAGCCACAAATAGTCTACTTTTCCTTTTGGCTACTCCCTTCAGGGATGACCACAGCAAATCAACCTTCTCCATCTAACCCAATTCTCTACATCCTCTTCTCTCACACCAGCCAGCTTCATGTCCTCTTTCACTCCATCCATAAATCTCCTTTTTGGCTTTCCTCTAGGCCTTTTGCCTGGTAGTTCCAACCTCAGCATTTTTCTACCAATATATTCACCCGCTACCCTCGGTGCATGTCCATATCATCTCAGTCTGGCCCCTGACTTTATCTCCAAAAATGATCTCTAACATGTGCTGTCCCTCTGATGGACTCCTTCCTGATCCTACTCAACCTCGCCATTCCCAAAGAGAATCTTAGCATTTTAATAAGAAGACATAAAAAAAGGATACATAAGAAATATAACAAATATCTATTTAAAAATTACATTTGATGTCATGTATGGTAAACTCAAATTATTTCTTATTAAAAAATGTTTTTTGAATGACTTGTTCTACAATTTTCAAGAATTTAGTTCAGTGTTGGGACATCTCATGAGTCGTAGTTTTTGTAAACTCTTCTGCTGCATTCTATGTTTGCGCACACTTTTTTTGCAAAGTGCTTGCAGAAATGCTGCTGAGGTCACAACATGGCGTGATGCTTCTCAAGAGGAATGTTGGTGGGCAGCCCCTGACAGTTCAGTTGACATTTACGGCGTCTCTGGTCACAGTGGGTCACATGCTGTCTCTCAACAGGATGGCCTGCTGGTCACAGGAGATCTGGTGGACAGAGACATGCAAGGCATTAAGACTTCACAAGGCAAACTGTCCCCACAGACAGACATACATTGCTGTTCATACATGAAAGGAACCTGCATTTTCCTATTTGGATGCTCTAATTAATAGCAGATTTCACATGATGAGTCAACACATCCAAACACGCACACATACACACACACACACACACACACACACACACACACACACACACACACACACACACACACACACACACACACACACACACACACACACACACACAAACACAAAAACGCACGCGCGCATGAGGAAGAAAG
>CAAKHD010013184.1:257975-272531 GCA_901007705.1 Fistularia tabacaria | reverse complement strand
AACACCTCTCACAAGGTGAGACAACACACACACACGCACACACACACACACACACACACACACACACACACACACACACACACACACACACACACACACACACACACACACACACACACACACACACACACATACACGCTCGCACACACAAGCACACTATTTTAAAAACGTCCGAAACACAGAGCTTCTAAAAGTCACCCTGCTTTGATTTAGTGATATAAAGATAGTTCACCTGTTGTCTTCGCACCCGTTAGAGGTGGAGTTCCTCCAAGTGCATGATAAGATGAGCAATGCCATGTGTTCAGACTGCATGACTTTCAATTTTTATCTTAAAAAGTGGAACATGGATTTTGTAAATAGATTTAGCAAATGGATTTTGAAGGTGCGATGCTCAGTGTTGTTAGTGGCTATGCCCCACAGGTGGGATGTGAGTTAGAGGAGAAGGACAAATTCTGGAATCAGTTAGATGAAGTGGTGCAGAATATCCCCAGAGGTGAAAGATTGGTAACTGGTGCAGACTTCAATGGATATGTTAGTGCAGGCAGTAGAAGTGATGACGAAATGATGCGCCGGTTTGGTATCCAGGATAGGAAGACAGAGGGACAGATGTTGGTAAACTTTGTAAAAAGGGATGTAGTGAATATTATATTCCAGAAGTATCAGGAACACAGGGTAGCTTATAAGAGCAGAGGTAGCACGTGGGTAGACTACATCTTGTATTGATGATGTAATCTGAGGGAGATCAGTGACTGATAAGTATTGGTAGGTGAGACTGTAGCTAGGAGGCATTGGATGGTGGCTTGTAGGATGAATCTGGTGACAAGGGAGATAAAGAGGACAAAAGCAGAGCAGTGGTCAGAGTTGTAGAAGCTGAAAAGGGGTTAGGGTTAGGGTTAGGGTTAGAGTGTTTTCAGGGGGAGCTGAGAAAGGTTCTAGGTGGTCAGGGAGATCTTCCAGATGACTGGACAAAAACAGCTAATGCGATTAGGGAGACAGGGAGGAGCGTGCTTAGTGTGTCCTCTAGGCGGAAAGTAGAAAAGTTGGAAAGTAGATTATGAGACTTGGAGGTAGAAGAATGCAGAAATAAGGGAGATATGTAGAATGGCGGTAACTTTTGAGGAATAGATTTCATTAGCCATACAATGAAGCGATGGGAAAGAGTAGTAGAAACTGTAGGTGTGAAAGAGAAGTTCAAGTTGGGGATGGGACTACATCAGGGGTCAGCTGTCAGCCCCTCCTTCATGGCAGTGGTGATGAACAGGCTGACAGGTGAGGTTAAACAGGAATCACCATTGACCATAATGTTTGAGGATGACATTGTGATCTGCAGTGAGAGCAGGGAGCAGATGGAGGAAAATCTAGGGAGGTGGGGGTTTGCTCTGGAAAGGGGAGAAATGAAGGTTAGCCGCAGCAAGACAGAATCTGTGTGTGGAGGAGAGGGACACAAGTGGAGGCTGCAGGGAATGGAGATAAGACGATGGAGGATTTTACATACTCAGGGTCAATAGTTCAGGGCAATGGAGAGTGTGAAAAAGAATTGAAGAAATGCATCAAGCAGGTTTCGAATGGGTGGAGTGGGCTCCTAGAAGAAGAAACCCATGGGCATCTCTGTTTGAGGTTGTGGATCCAGATGATCAGCTTCATTCAATTTTTTTAATGTTTGTTTGAAACAACTTGAATTACAACTTCATCATGTGTGTATTGTATGTAGGTAACTGTAAAGTTACTGGTAGAAAACAAGATTTGAGGGTGGAGAAACACAAATATAATTAGTAACAAGCATTAAAATCCTGTTTTTTTCTTGGGTTGGACGGGTATCTTGGTGCAACCTGGAGAGAACTCAGTCATGGCCAGAGCATGAACATTCAGGAAGTCGTATGATAGATATGTAATTTAGATACGGGTCCAGTGCTCAAATAAAGGTAACAATGTCAGACTTTTTGTGTAATAAGTGAGACTTTTACTTCCAGAAAATTACACTTACTATTAAGTTGATGTGTGGGAGTATGTATATGCTGTCCACTGCGGTTCCACTGTGATCTGATGCCAGACATGGCAGACTCCGCCGTCTGCTTGGTCTCCGTGACTGGCCTGTGAATGAAAGATGTAGTGTGTTTTTTGTGTGTTGGCTCCAGTGCAGAGGCCATGTGGGCACTGCAGGTTCTGGGACAGCAGTCCATTCCAATGCCCCACTGGGCGAGGCCCTTTTTGTAAATGTGTTACAAGCATTTACCTTCTGCATAGTTTTGGATCGTGGAAGGAAACTGCAGAACCCAGAGGAAACCCATACAGGCATGGGGAGAACATGAAAATTAAGCATCAGGAAAGGCTCTTGTTGGTATTTAACCAGGAACCTTCTGGCGGTAATTGTGAAAGCATTAACCCCTACACCACAGTGCCTCCCACAGCATATCATAATATGCTTTTTTCCAAATAATACATTTACTTTTTGTTGCCATTGTTGTAGACATGACTCTGCCCTTTCTAATCCTGACTTTGTGCCCCCTTTGATTTGATCTGTGCTTAGTTTTCTAGAGTGTTGGTATATAGGCATTTAACTATCATCTTACTAATAGCAAAATAAAGAAACAGTAAGCATTCTAACCTGAGACATTCAGTTTAAGAATTTTGCCTCATTTAAGTGCTAATCCACTGTACAACAAAATCAAGGTTTTGCCATGATTCCTAAAAGGTGAAAACAGATTTAGTCCAGTTAGGTTTGAGATTACGTGTGATCAATAGATGAGGAAAAGTGCTAGCTGAAATGTCTCAGCTACCATGAGCAGGGACAGTGGTTTTATTGATTCTCAAAACATAGAAAAATTGAAAACTTTCTGTGTTTCACATACTGTAATTGGGTTTTGTCTCAGCTTTTGTGAGTTTGTTGAGTACGGAAAAAAATAGTTCAGTTATTCTGAATTTTCCAGCTGTGGTTGATGCTATTATCCGAATTACATCCCAATGACATGTGCAATCAGAAAAAATTCTCACAAAGTCATTCAAGGGTTGAGCCAATGATATTTCAGATTTCGAGAGTGAGGTATGGCCACTTGCCCACTTCACTGACAAATGTGCCCCACCCCCCACACACAAAAAATCAGAGGAAACTGTGGGTTACACCTGAGTTCTTTATGAAGCTCAGAAGGCTACAGCAGAGTCAGAGTCCGAGTCAGACAGCTGCTGAGTGCCAGCTGTCAGAATCTGCTGCAGTCAAGGCAACATTAGGTGCACAGCATAACATTTCAAAAGACCTTATGCACAGAGTCTATAATCTGCTTAAACCTTTTTTCCAGGAAGTGTCATTGCATTGGGATCGGAAAAATCTTTTGTGATGGAGACATGGCCACAGGAGCAGTGCTGTAAAAATGACATAAAACACATTTATTATACACAAGTGACCAATTATTGCATAAAAATTTGCTCTTGGCACACAATTGATCGATAAAACAGGATTCAAGTAGAGTGGTTTCTCGAGAAAAACGACATTCCTCCTTGACTGTATTCTTCAACATGTCTTTAAAAGCATAAATGGAAACTCTTTTTTGTAATTTTATAGATTTTTAGAGATGATTCCATGACTATGGTGCAGAGCCGGCTGGCCAGTTAGGTAATATAGGCAAATGCTAAGGGCACCAGGGCCTCCAGAGAGCACAACAACATTGGGGAAAAAAATCCCCTTCAATATCAGTATATCAAAAATAGTTATTATTATTCATCCATCCATCCATCATCTGCCGCTTATCCTGCACTCAGGGTCGCGGGGGATGCTGGAGCCTATCCCAGCTGTCATCGAGGGAGAGGCGGGGTACACCCTGGACCGGTCGCCAGTCAATCGCAGGCCCACATAAACAGAAAAACAACATTCACTCACTCGGGGTAATTTTTCTCAATTAACCTGCTGCGTGTTTTTGGACTGTGGGAGGAACCCCCCCCCAGACACAGGGAGAACATGCAAACTCCACACAGAAAGGTCCCCTGTCGGAAGTGAACCGAGGTCCTTCATGCTGTGAGGCTGAAGCACTAACCACTGTGCCGCCCCTTTGTTATTACTATTATCTCTTAAAATGAAAAAGCTCCCATTGATTCAAATGTATAATTCACACACATGTAAATATCTGTCTCATTGCGACTAACCTTCATAGATTTTCCTCTACCTGCTCTCACAGCAGATCACAATGTCATCTGCAAACATCATGGTCCATGGAGATTCCTGTCTAACCTCATCTGCCAGCCTTTCCATCACCCCTGCAAACAAGGAGGGGCTCAGAGCTGATCCCTGATGCAGTCTCACCTCCACCAGATGAAGATTGAGCATATCTTTTCTTCTAACTCTGCTGTTACGAATAAGGTGTTTGAAAAATGCTGATGGGAGACATTCATATAGTAAATACAACATTCTGGAGAGTAGGAAATCAGTCAGTCAGTCTGTCCTTAAGTTAAGCCTGTTAGACTGGAAGACGCTGGGCACGTAGAAAACGATTAATACACTGAGAACATTTAAATGTGAGACCATTTTGATAACTGAATATTTGCACATTCATGAAATGGCATTTAGTCCTGCCTGAACTATATCTTTCCCACAGTCAAACAGAGACAGATATTTACAGCAAGACAAGGAATGGACAGCCATCCGAATGGATTCTTTACAAATGTTTTATTTAAAAATAAAATAAAAATATGAATCTCAGAAGATAATTTGGAGAGTGCCAGTATTTCTATCAAGATAATTAAAAAAATTGAGTTTAAAAGTCCAGGTGTTCATATCTGCCTCTTAATCTGAAACCAAACCTTGTGACTCCTTTGGGCTCCATCTGGAACCTCCAGATCTCCAAACAGCAATCCATTTATCCTGCCGGTGAGCAGTGCTGCCTGGCCGCCCGACACGGCCACTCTGGTGAGGCAACATATGGCAAGCTGAGGATGAGTCACAGTGGTGGCAGTGGTCCCAAATTCCATATCTTCACTGCTTTATTTCCAGGAACACAACACAAGCTCTTCACTTCACATAACAGGACAAAAATATCTTGAAAAGACACTTAATTTGGTTAGATTTGATTCAGAGTCATAATAGATACATACATAACACACATCTTTTCTCATGTTATCTTTATTCACTTTGAGGCAGTTTGAAAATGCTGATTCCTAATTTTTTCCTTTGATTTTTTTTTTCCAGCTTCTATATTCTTCCCATTATATTCTTCCATCTTGGCTCCAGAAGTATTTTGCACTTGCAGTGATAACATGCACTGAACGGCATATACATTTCCATGCTACAAGAGAACAGAAAGTCTGACATATTTGGAATCGGCTTACCTCAAATTGATAACTTTTTGAGAATTGCGGATCTCACTTTATAGTCTTATTTTGATATAAATGTCATTTTCATCCCTTTATTTTCAGTGGGAGAGTTGAGCAAATGGTTTGGTGCATGTCATTAAATAACTAGTGAAACAGAGGAGATTGTGGATGTAGTCAAAGAGCACATGAAGTTAGTTGATGTGTTAAAAGAGGATGCAGAGAATAGGGTTAGATGGAGGAAGGAGATTTGACGTTACCACCACTGAGGGTAGCAGATGAAAATAAATGAGGAAGAAGAAGAAGTAAGTGATGTTTTTAAATTCATCAGTCCATAAAATGTCAGTGATGAGAAAAATAAAACCAACTGGTTCGTGACTTGATGACTGAAAGGAATGGACCCAGTTTTCTCTTGCCCAGATGCCCCCCCTGAAACAGGGCCCTGGGGCGAGCACCTGCGTGGCCACGCCTGCACCTGTGGGGCTCAGCTGGGCACAGCCCGAAGGGACAGCATGGGTCCCCCTTCCCTTCGGCTCACCATATGTAGGAAGGGCCGAGGAGGGTTGGGTCTATTGTGAGCCGGTCGGTGGCCTGAGACGAGGACCGTTGCGGTCCAACCCTTGGCTGCAGAAGCTGGTTCTTGTTGTAAGTCGGATTTGTTAATGGTGAGAGTTGGACTCTGCCAAGGCTGCCCTTTTTCGCTGATTCTGTTCATAACCTTTATGGACTGAATTTCTAGGCGCAGCTAGGGTGTTGATGGGATCTGGTTTGGTGGCTGTGGGACTGGGCCGCTGCTTTTCACAGATGATCTGGTCCTGTTGGCTTCATCGGTCCTCTTTCTTGTTCACGAGTGAGGGAAAGATGCAGCGGGAGATCAACTGCCGGATCAGTGTGGCGTCAACAGTGATGTAGACTCTGCACTGATCAGTCATGCAAAAAAAGGAGCTGTCCCAAAAAACCTTTTGGTCATGATTTGTAGATCTTGACTGAAAGAATTACCTCATGGATATAAGTGGCCGAAATTGGTTTTCTATGCAGGGTACTCAGACTCTCCCTGAGAGATATGGTAAGGAGTTTGGCCATCCAGTAGGGACTCAGGGTAGAGTTGCTGCTCCTCTGGATTGAAAGGAGTCACATGAGGTAGCTTGGGCATCTGGTAAGGATGCCTCCTGGACGCCTCCCTGGTTATGGTTTCTGGGTATCTCCAACCGGGAGGAGGACCAGAGGAAGACCCAGGGCACGCTGGAGAGACTATGTGTCTCTTGGCTGGCTTGGGAAGGCCTCGGGAACACCTCCGGAAGAGCTGGATCAAGTAGCCCGTAAAAGGGAAGTCTGGGCCTCTCTGCTTTGGCTGCTGCTCCCGCGTCCCGACCCTGGATAAGCTGTAAAAGATGGACTGTTGGATGGTTCATTACTCTCTAGAGACAGCTCTAACATTTAATTATTGTTAGGGACAGTGTTGGACAACCTTTTCAAACTGAACAGCAGCTGCACTTATACCACTTGAAGCCATTTCACACTGTTCAAATCCAAACAGTTCACACACATTGATCAGTACTTCAAGCATGCATTACAGTTTTTTTGTATTAATAAAAAAGAAACAACAACAAACAATTTTGCATCCAGTGTTTACAGTTTAAATGTTTCGGTTTACTTTAACTAAAGTAGTTTAGTCAAATTTTGAGGTAGCTGGCAATGTTACTGTCAAAATGGAAACAAGCAAAAAGGAATAAAAGAAAGAAACAGCATAGTGTATTCAATATGTTCTTTTTAAATATAGTTGTTTAATAATAATTAGTAGTAATACTTGTTTGAAGATACAAATTTGCAAGTCCAAAAGAGTAAAAACCTCTAAAGAAATAATAAAGTCACATATCTATTTTCATATGGCACCTTGTGTTCCATAAGAGGACAGACGTAACACTGGTGGACAGGTGTGAAGTCGATGAAAACCCAACAGGTGCTTTAATAAAGAGCTTCCACAGAGTGAACACTTTGATGAAATCACACACACCTTCACAGTGCCTATGGCGGTAGGAAGCATCTGGTCCTGGAGATTGCACAGGTGGTGGAGAGTGACACTGACCACCTGGCATTCTTAAAGGAGCCTGTTATAGATGGACTGAATGACATTATATCTGTTAGTGTGTGCATGTGTGACTGCACGAACCCTGCAAGCCTCATAAATAACCCCCTCATTATTGCTCCCACCGGATTTGGATCTGAGCATGTAGGAGGTGTTTCATTAATGTGAAAGGATCTCTTAGATTCAGATGGTTGAAACAGCATGCAAAGATTTTACCAACCTGTCTGTACTTGGACCTTCAACACTGATGCTGGAAAATATCACACTGAGGATGTGCAGCTTTTACAAGCACTTTTGATAAACAAAAAAAAGTAAGACGTGTTCGTGCCCAGAGCGAAGGCTTGGTTTCATGCATGATAGCCAGCGGTATAACAAAACGGCAGAATGTTTGGGCAACTTTGTAATAGGCTGTTTAAACTCGAGACCTTGTAACTGAGAAATGCTAAATAATTAGCATGAGTCCATTTTCATGATAATTTTGACTAGCAAATGTTGTCTGTGATTGAATAGTATCTGTGCCCAAAGCTGATACATTCAAAACTATCAAACGACCCTGCTCTTAGACTGAAACTACTGCGAGCAGAGATTTGGTGAGATGAAGCTGCACTAGCTGCAACCCTGCAGGTTGAGGACCATTTACACAGATGTGCTGCTGCACCTGTTTCCCATCTCTCTTGTCACTTGTACTGGTTTAACTCAAACTCCCTCCAGCAATCCTTTTGTTGACTACTTACTACGCCTTCTACGCCTGTTAAGGAGTACCTTTGCTCCATTGCACCCCCCCCCCCATGGTACATCCTCCTCCCGATGAAAATCAGCCAATCTGCATCCAGGATCCAGCGTTATAATCAATTATAGCTTATACATTGACAATACAGGTAAAGGCATATTTTATTCTATTCTATTTACATTGTCATGTCAGGTTTTTTTTTATTACTTTAGCAACATGCAGTAACTGTACTCCTGGGAAAGAAAATGAGAGAAAACCACACAGCAGTGTGAAAAATGAGCACAGTATTTATCATGTCAAAGAAATATTAAGATGTATCAATGGCAATTTCAGGCATTGATAGAACACGGGGTTTTGTATTCAACAATATATTCAGCAGTCTAGATTGCTACTTCGCCAAGGGGAATTCAGAAGTTCCTGCATTACCTACAAACTTAAGATAAAAGGCATAACACACAAAAAACAGAAAAACAATCACAAGTAAAACTAAGTACTTTTTGATTGGAAAGTAAAAAACCTTCTGAGCAATCGTTGAGTTATTTGCTGCTATATATGTAGATTGAAGTACTTTGAAACTTCCGCCTCACAGTAAAAAAGGAACCTACTTTGATTCCCACAAGGGGCCTTTCTGTGAGGAGTTTGCATGTTCTCTGCGTGTCCGCATTGTTTTCCTCCAGGTTCTCAGGTTTCCTCCCACAGTCCAAAATGATGCAGGAGGTTAATTGGAATAAAATGGAAAAAAATGCCCAGATGATTGAATGAGGAAAGGAATGCTTGTCTGTCTCTATATGTGGCCCGAGGATCAACTTGTGACCAACTCGTGACCAGTCCAGGGTGAACCGCACCTCTCGCCCAATGACCGCTGGAATAGGCTCCGGCATCCTGGCAACAGGAAAAGCAGTAGATTATGGATGGATGTTCTGACATACCTTTTGACTGTTTATATTTATAAAATGGATGCAGCATTGGCAGACAAACCGTGCAACACTAAAGAGGCTCAGGCAATTTTCACAAACTAAAGAGAATATTTTTTCCCCCAGTTCTTGAAGTAAAAGCCCTGTAGGGTTAACCATACGGTTTCTTTGAAATGCCATTGTCTCATGGGTGTGCTGCCTTGTGATGAGGGAATTCATGGGGGATGTCATGAAGGGCATCTTGAAGAGCGGCTCTTGACCTTTTTCCTGGTGGGGATCCCTTGCTGTGTCAGTGGTTCCTCAGAGTGTAGAGGGACACACATCCCTAATCCTGCTGCTGTTTTCTCTCAACAGAAAGAAACAGGTGTGTTTGTTCACTTGGGTGTTAACCATGAGTGGGTGTAATACTTTATAAATCCAAACCAAGTGTGTGTGACACACTGATAATGTCTTGTCAGATGTAACTATGAAGTTGTATTTTCAGTTTCTGCCAAAAAGTGACAGTAATAAAAAAGTACTTTTATATAGACCTGAGGATGCAGGTATTGTTTATTTTTATTTTTGTTCAACACAGATTTTCTTAGTTCTTCATGGTATAGAAATCCAAGATAAGACTCACTAAGCAAAATAACCTCTTCAAGTTAGTTTGCTGCTTTGGGACGCTTAAATAGCAGAGTCAGACACACCACAAAACCACTGTGACATCAAGGCTCTCTCTGGATCCTAACTTTACTGAGTCTGCAGTGATTTAAAATGTGACAGCGACAGCATGAGTTCAAGACCTTTTCCTCGGACTGCTGTGTCTCTCATATCCATTATAATAGAGTATGTACTGGATACACTGAGGGATAGATATGAGCATTTCAAGCCAAAAAAGCAACTGTGAACATGTAAAATAGTTGTCCGCAACTTTACGAGGACGAAATTTACAACTAAGACATGACTTACTAAGCGTTACAGTTTTAAGTAAGTGAGGCCAGTGTGAAAGTTTTACTGTCTGAGTACAGAACAGGTGATATTAACTTGGCAGTAAGAGACAGTAAATGTAGCGGGATGCTGCAATAAATACACTCCAGGATGTTATAAAATTTCTCCAGTTACAGCAGTATGATCTTGTAGGTACCACATCATAAAGTATCAATCTCCATATAAAATAAAATGCACTCAAATAAAATTAATTCAAATCTAGAGAATGTGTGTTTAATAGGCATGTGTCTGCATATGCATGAGGATGCTTATGTTTTTGTACCATGTATTGACTTTCTCTTGGTACATGGGTTAACCAAATCATACAAAGTGTATATGGATGGAGGCAGACATTCAATTTCTTCATGTTCCATTAGATTTAGATGACCAAAAATAACTCTATGGATGCAAGTTGAAGATATCACATTCTGGAAAAAGTGGTTGTATATACATTCAAAGTGAAGCACAACCAGCAGAACTGGAAAGGAGTTTGAAGGAAAAACTCATTTTCGGTTGCAATTACAGTTCCAATGAAGGGCAGCAGAAAGAGCTGCGGGATGAAATCTGTTTTTACTGACATGCTGATGTCATCAAGGTTGCACTTAACAATGACCAATAGACAACTCACCCTGATCCTGCGACCAGACTTACATGTAAAGCGCCTGGAGAATAGTCTGAAGCTGAGTTCTCTCACTTCTCCAACATGTAGCCATATGACAAGGCTTGACGGCGCTATATTGTTTGTTTGTTGAAATGTCTGCCCTCACATACTTGAAGCTCCTTTTATTGAAGCGCATCGGTAATTCTTTTGAATCCAGGTTGGCACAATTGGCCGACAAGGTCTTAAAATGATACAATCAATTTATGAGTGATGAATGGACATTACGTAGCAGATTGTTTGTCATGGTTAGCAGTTAATCGTATGCAACTCATCCTCCTGTTGCGTGGTGACTCCTCCCTGTAAACAATGTCTAAGTTCTACGCTACTTGACAGTATATTTACATTTAGAGAAGTTGAAGGATAAGTTAAGAGTTACAACAGTTACACTGGTAAACAACTTTACAATCTTTTTCTCCCTCTCTTAAATAGGAATAATTGCCAAAGTCCTGCATTACTGCAGGGTGCCATCAAACAAGATAAAAACATTTTCCAAATCAAGAGGTTAGGCACATAAACTTACTGGCTTTTCCTGTTAAAATAATTTGCATTTTAAGATTATAACCCAACCCTTATGTCGAAATAGAAAAAAAGATCACTGGCTTTTTCTTACTTGCAGTTGTACCTGCAATGATTCATGTGACAGGGATGACATCCATTTCCTCTTCTTTAGACAACTGGAAGATACACTTTACATAATATTAAAAAACAAATTTGGATTTGTAAAAAAACACTGTTACTTGTCCACTAAGAAAATAAAAATAAAATAAAAGGCAAACATTTTGAATCGACAGTAAATGTGAACACGCACAATCACACACAGAGCTTTAGCTAGATATTGTCAGAAACTTGAATTGATATAACCACGAGCATTTCGATTCATGTTGCATGTGCAGACAAAGAAATACTAAAGACACATAACACATTTATTGCACAAAATGTTTCACATCGAGCCACTGCAATGAGATTCGACTATGGGATGGACACCCATCTGCAGCACCCCTGAATAGACCCTTCCAGGGAGGCTGAGGAGTGTGATACCCCTTTGGTTGGAGCACACCCTCTGACCCCCCTTTTGAGAGCGGGGATCGCCACCACTGTTTGCCAATTCAGTATGTGTAGTACAGGATATATATGTATAAATGTATGTATATACATATACATACACATGCAAATGCAACTGACGATTGCATAACAATTTATTAATCAAACTGATAGAAGGATCCAATTGACTGAACCAAAAACTGTACAAATCAAATAAAATCAGTATTCAATGACATAAAATACTGTCAATGTAGTAAGTGAGTTGTTTTTAGACATAAATAAGAAGAAGAGTCAGGCTCACTTTTTTGGGAGCAGAATATTGTTTAGTTCAGTTAACAGATGTGTGTTTTCACTGTATCCTGTACACCATGTTTGTCTGTAGACAAGCTGGAGGTCACTGATCCATCAAACATCACCCCCGTAATTTGATTAATTTTGCCCTCCTTGCATTGGATGGTCTAATTTAATGTGTGTGTGTGACGAGAGGTGGAAGGACACGCACAGACTCAGTCTACTGAAGGACACTTGACATGAGGTGTGTCTTTACTTCAATGTCTCTCGGGTAATTTTTCATTCAGGCCGGCTGATAAAAAGGGGAGCTGATGCAAGGCGAGGGACGAAAAACCATTTCTGATTCATTTTTTGGATCTCACCTGGAAAAGTTAATGGGGCATCGGGATGTTACGGAGATCCCGAACAAATTAAAACATTTCCTCTACAACTTCAAGAGCAACAACTGTTATGTGTGTCCTCTGTCTCTGAGGGGATGACTTTTAATTTATTCCAAAAACATATTTCAATATATCCATTCAAATCCTGGCTTGTTAATGAATGCATTAAAAATGCATACAGTAAGCGTGAATTTTGCATCTGATCTGAAAGAAACAGAAGCTCCCTCTTCTCCTTTTTCTTAGTATGATCAATGTCAGAGCAGAAATGGAATCAGATACTTCTTTCACTACCTTTGAAAGATTTATCACTCAACACTTCCCTTACAACAACATCGATTACAGACAATGTTTATTTAATTTTCTTTTTTTTAACAATTCATTTGCTAAAACGTACACCAGGGATCCGTCTTGAATGCAGCCTCTTTGTCCTCTTTTGCAAAGGAGGTGGAAGTAAGCAGTCATAATGACATAGGTTACATTTAAAACAGATCTCACACATAATGTTAGCTGGAATGATTGTTAGTTACAAACCTGAAAACAAATTACAAGTTGATGTTCTGTTCTGATATTCATTCTCAGAATAGGGCAGGCTGTATAAGTTACCATTCACTTTCAAGTACAATTAGTTTTGTGAAGTTACAATTCTTCTCTTTGAAATGGTGTAGTTTTTGTCTTGCGGTAAATGCACAAGTTTGACAAAATAAATTGAATAAACTCTTCATGGTCAAAGACATAACATTACGTTTCTGATTTTTCAGAGTTCATGGATTCAAAAGCATAAAATGGCCCATAGAAAACAAATGAGATTGAGTGAAAAAATTTAGTGCTGTCATCAAATCATTTTCCCTTTACAAATTGCCCACCTGTTCAATCTCATTTTACGATATCAAACGACATAATTTTCAACTACCGAGATATTTCTTTTTTGAAATACAGTAAGAAGAAGACAGGAGAAAGCAAGATGTTGTAGCCTATTATGTAAAAACATGATAACTTACAGTGTATATGTCATGTGACAACATCCATCCATCTTCCCCCGCTTATCAGTAATCGGGTCACGGGGCCGCAGCCGGAGCAGGGAGGCCCAGACTTCCCTCTCCCCAGCCACATGGTCCAGCTTTTCTGGGGGGACCCCAAGGCACTCTCAGGCCAGCCCGGAGACATAGTCTCTCCAGCACATCCTGGGTCTTCCCCGTGGCCTCCTCTCGGTTGGAGATAAACATGCCTAGAGTACCTCCCCCGGGAGGCGTACGGGAGGCATCCTGACCAGATGCCCGAGCCACCTCATCTGGCTCTTCTCTATGCGGAGGAGGAGTGACCCTACTCCGAGTTCCTCCAAGATGGCCGAACTTCTCACCTTATCTCCAAGGGAGAGTCCGGCCACGCTGGGGAGAAAAGTCTTTTCGGCCGCTTGTATCCGCAATCTCGTGACCGTAGGTGAGGGTAGGAACATTTGTCATCTGGTACATTGAGAACTTCGCCTTCTGGCTCAGCTCCCTCTCCTCAATGACAGACCGGTAGTGTCTGCATCACTGCAGACGCTGCGCCGATCTGCCTGTCGATCACCCACTCCATTCTTCCCTCACTCGTATACAAGACCCACAGAAACCTAAACTCCTCCACTTGCGGCAGGACCTCTTCCCCGACCCAGAGTCGGCACTCCATCCGTTTCTGGTTGAGCACAATGGTCTCGGATTTGGATTGGCTGATCTTCATCCCGGCCGCTTCACACTCAGCTGCGAACCGTTCCAGTTAAAGCTGCAGATTCTGGCCTTATGGAGCCAACAGAACCACATCGTCAGCAAAAAGCAGAGACTTGATCCTGTGGCCACCAAACCAGATCCCCTCAATGCCCTGACAGCGCCTAGAAATTCTGTCCATAAAAGTTATGAACAGATTCGGTGACAAATGGCAGCTCTGGCGGAGTCCTGGTCTCCAGGTCCACAAAACAAATGTAGACTGGTTGGGCAAACTCCCATGCCCCCTCGAGAAACCTCCTGAGGTTACTGAGCCGCGCTACTGTCCCACGACCAGGACGAAAACCACACTGCCCCTCTTGAATCCGAGGTTCAATGACCCGATGGACCCTCCTCTCCAGCACCGCTGAATGGACCTTACCAGGGAGGCTGAGGAGTGTGATCCCCCTACAGTTGGAACACATCCTCCAATCGACCCTTTTTAAAAAGGGGTAT